>BGPR01004027.1:40592-75634 GCA_013235015.1 Araneus ventricosus
GGACTGTCACCGTAATTCACTACTCAGACCAGTATTATTATTTCTCCCGTTTTCATACAGTTTTCTCCCTAAACTCTGCTTGAGACACCAGGAAGAAATAGAATGTAATATTGCATATTTATAAGTAAGAAACATCGATATTGGCAACACTGAGGTCGTCCCGTATATACGGGACTGTCACCGTAATTCACTACTCAGACCAATATTAGTATTTCTCCCGTTTTCATCTCGTTTTCTTCCTAAACTCTGCTTGAGACACCGGAAAAAATAGAATGTACAATTGCATATTTATAAGTAAGAAACATCGATATTGGAAACACTGAGGTTCTATTCAACCAGTTTGTATAAGAGGAAGTTTAATAATTTAGAGAAAAATAATAACAACAAAACTGCGAAGCAAAAGCAACTATGAAATTGAGTATGGAAGACAAATGGCTGAGGATTTTGTAGATTCAAAGTATATTGATAAGAAGTCATGTCTAATAAAGCTATGCAGATACGTGTTTGCCATTCCAGCCCATAATGCAAATGCGGAGAGAATATTTTCCTTAATGTCATCTCAATGGGCGAACGGAAGAGACAGGTTGTCAATGAAAACAACTGAATCAATTTTGATTTCTCATTATAATTTTAAAATGATTCGTGCTCAATTTTATAATTATGTGAAAGAAGAAAATTATGTAATTCAGAGAATAAAATCAACTTTAAAATATGACGGGTTAAAAAGGATGGCCTTGCATCTTTTTTATTATTCTATGTGTTCATTTCATTAGAATGCTTAAACTTTATTGATTTTTTATCAAAGTAAAATAAATCAATACCTAGCCACTTTTTCATGTTTTACTTATTTAGCACTTAAACATATCGTATCAATTCTTGGCAATTATAATCGAGGTTTCACTGTATTAAATTTTTTTATGATTCTATCGTAGTAATACTTATTGGTAAATGCCAAAGTGAAAATAATTATGCGCACAATATTAATATTGAAATAATTCGAAACATCAAGAAATTATTAGAAGTCAGTTATTCTTGATGAAAAAATTTACAACAGAATCATTGGAAATCTTAAGCTTTCATACTACACGATGATATCAAACACTAACTGGAAGTGTGCATGAAAATTTCTGTAGGTAATGGTAAAGAAAATATTAAGTTAGTTAGTTATATTAGTTTAAAAAAACATGGAATAACTTTACGTAGTATTATCCCAATGCAAAACAAAGGACTATATTAAAATTCAATGCGAAATCAAATAAAAATGTGTGCGAAGTAGTGTACTCATTTAAGCTCATGATGAAACGTAAATATTAGCTTTTAAAAGGAAAGTACGCGAAAATAAGTCAGAAACGCTGCTTTCAGGAATTCAATTAAATTTTTAAAAAATGTAGCAGAGAATAAAATAGTAGTGGTGCATTTTTCTTTCATTTTGTACCAGAATTTCATCTTTCTACATTCTTCATGAAAGAAAAAAAAACTTCATTCAGTACCGTTTTTAATAGGATATTTACAATCAGTTCATTCACTGAAACACTTCCTTGCATGACTTGCTTGACAATTAAGAGTATTCATTAAATAATACTGTAATTAGGCAATGGAGTAAATTTAAGCGATGTTGCAGACAGATGAAAAAAATCACCTAACACCTACTGTACCGTCCTGTCCGCTATGTTCCACTCTAGCCCATTCCTCTAGAGCCGAGACAGAAAACTGAACAATTTCGTCTGAACTAATCTTCCTTCCCCAAAAGAAACGAAGCGAAGAGAGGCTTGGGAGCTTTTCGCCGAGAATGTGGTTCTGAAGTGTGTGTTTCTGCCGGAGCCGCTAGAATGATTGCAAACTGCCTAAACTGATGACGGCAAAAATGTGATTTTATGTAACGGGCTGAATTTGATTCATCTTCAGTCGATTTTGGGTTAATTTAATTTTGATAAAATCGTGAAATCTTTTATTTTTCTAAATTTGTTTTTTATATTAAATGTTAATTTGTATCCTCTTGTGTCTGTAAATAATGTCTTGTGATATTTTAAAAGCCCAGTTTTTATTTCTAAGACATTGCACCACCTTGTTTTATGTTGTGCAAAGATGCAATATTATAAGCAACAACTAAAGGATGAGCGAAAGGTTTTAATTTTAAATTGTGTGGTGCATTGGATGAGCATTTGGGGAACATGAATTGACTCCCTTTTTGTCTAACATTTAAAAATCCTTCCAGTTTTTAAGAAAATAATAGAAGTAAAAAGAATAATAATTCATCCACTTGGAATTTTTTTGAGGTTCTTACTTGCTTCCGAAACTATTTCACGTGAGTTTCTTGTTTTGGCCCACTTTAAAACAACCGTAGTCCCAATGAGCGAATAATCCCAACATTTTGTTTTCTTATCCACACAGACGCAATTTCTATTCCCCAGGGAGTTTTCAAGCGGGTGTTCGATCCGGTACCTTTAAAGTCGATAATAACATCGAGCAAACCCTTTCTGAGCATAAAATATCTCTTTTTTATCCTCTTTGAAAAATAAAATCCCTTCGGTCCCAATAAGATTTCTTTTTGTTATATCTGAATGCCCAACGAAACAGAACGCGAAAGAAAATTCGAAGGGAACTAAAATTCGGATTTTTCCCCATGTAAGTCACATTAGGATTCCGTTATTCCAAAATGGATCCACAATTCTTTTCGATTATATCTGATCAGCTTTACAGTGGTCATTCAGCCTTGAAGAAGGCAACACCAAAGTAGAGCCTCCCAGCTTTTCCCCCGACCTGTCTGCTTGTATTTTATGAAGAGTAACGCCTTCAACTTTTTAAAAGAGTTTTCTTTGTTGTCAGGGTTTATGTTTGCTTTATCGGATTACTTGCGAATCGGACAAGAAAAATTGGACGGAGAAGTTCCGTATTTAGTGCACCTCTATGGCAACAGTTATGTTTGTTAGGTGTTTTTACTAGGTACATGGGAGTGTCATACTTTTTTAGACCTCTGGTTGTGTAGAAGCTGAGCGAGGCAGATTATATGCATGAAAAAAGGAACCTCAGAAGTTTATTTATCTTTAAGGCAAAAAGCCCAGTATAAAAGATCATTTAGGGAGATATATAACTACTTCGAACTTGAAATGGAATCGTATGTTCGCTTTTTTCTTTTGGTTGCGAATATATGTTTAGTTTCAAAGTTAGAATCGAAATTGCGTATCTATTCTTGAAACACCATCTTTTTTTGTTCTGTCGTATGCAAAGATAATGTGATTTGAAGTGAAATATTTGTGTCCCTTTTTCGAAGCAAAATTAAATTTTCATTGAAAATTATATATTTCTGTTGAAGATTAACTAGAAAGTAACGAGATAAGCTATACCACCCAATGTATTTTTTTCTATCTGTTTTTTAACAGTTATTCTTTTAATTCTCTAAATCTTAATATTTAAAATAATATATTTTGATATCATCTTAAATATGTTTATTATAGCGTTTTGAAATAATATTAAAATGAAAAGAACAGAAATAATGTTAGAAATACTAAAATCAGTTGCAAATCATTTTTTAAATTGTAGTCTTTTAAACCTTTTTAAAATTGTAGACTAATTGAGCAATATTTCAGAGGTTATTTAGCATTAAAAATGTTATGCGGAAAATTAATTACTATATGAGCTAAAAATATCACATCATTTAGAGTTGCTATGTTGAATATTATTAGAATGAAAGTCTTTATGCTGTAATTTTCTATACCGTTGAAAATATTAGTTCATTTCAAAAATGAAATTTATGTTAAAACGTGGTGTAGATCAAATTGAATTAAATTGATTGACCACACAACAGCTATTCTCGGAAAGGTTCAATGCTTGTCTGACGATTGATATATATTCGGATTAGATCAGATAAAGTAGAAAACTAAGATAGTCACTCTAATAAGAACACAAATGAGTTTTAAAAACATTTTCTTTTAGACGCCGAAATTTCAGATTGAAATTGTGAATTAGAGGTTGTTATTAAAAAGTACTTTCTGAATTTGCTATGCTATGTGAATCATAGCTATTCTATTCCATCTCAATAAAGAAATGAAATAAAATATATAACTACATTTAATTTTTGTAGATGTCATTGAAATATTCACATAATTTGTAATGTCATTGAAATAAGGGCTTAAAAATTGCATTTCAAATTTTCACAACCCGTAATTTTATTAATTCCGGGTTGTTAAGCGATTGAAACTTGAAAAACGTTGTACGGCAATCGCACTTCTCTTTTTCATTACCATGGCCGGTCAAGAGACAAAAAATAACACAATTTTTTTTCTGCTTATAAAACATATGTAAAATGTAGACATAGTCTACTCTCACAATCTATGATGTTAGAAGACAGGCGCATTCACACTGTGTCATACAGTGTAACATTTGGTTGCATTCTCGTATTTGTCTGATATATGCAATTACATTAGTCATGTGACTGTAACATCGCATTAACTGACTCCATTGCTTCATTTTAGATATAAAAACTGCAATTGAGAAGCTTGCTTTACTGGCAAAGGAGCTAATGAGGTTAAATTCGTTCAGGCAGAATCGGTGCTCATTTTAGGATAAACATAATTCATTCGAAACAATTGGGTATTTTTTTTTAAATCGTGGGGCTGTTTGTGCTTTTTTGATATTTTCCTAATCTTGTGGATTCTTTTCAGTAAAACAGTGCCCCTTCTTTTATATTTGCCTCGTGTTAACTTTATATCAATTTGAGTCCATTTCCTTTTGCTATAAGAAGATATGTTGAAATCATTTTAACTCGACTTAAAATGAAACATTACAAAATGGAATTTGTGGACATGATATTTGCTGTTCACTGATGCCCAAAATTTAAGTTACAAACATAATTTTCGTAATTTTTCAGAATAGCTATCGTTAATATTTTAAAAATTGATGTTTTATATAATTTGGAGAATAGTCAATGTCTTTCATAATATGGAAAAATTTTAATTTGGATACAATTTAAAAATCATAGAATGGCATTTGCAGATCCAATATTTGTTCCGCACTGGTGGTACACTGGTCCAAAATAGCTAATGGGTTGAGAAATGTCTTGGAACCTCGTGTTGCGATTTCAAAAATAAGTTTTAAATAAACTGTCTACAAACTCTTAACTGAGAACCGCCTTTACGCCTGACGACCGGTAGTATGCATAATGTGACCATACGTCCCGTTTTGAACGGGATCGTCCAGTAGTTAGGTAGCCTGTCCCGTTGCTCCCAAGCACAGTTTCGGGACTCCGAAATTTTCCGTTGTCCCCAAGCACAGTTTTGGGACGCCAAAATGTACCGTTGTCCCCAAGCACAGTTTCGGGACGCCGAAATGTACCGTTGTCCCCAAGAATAGTTTCGGGACGCCGAAATGTCCCGTTTTCAGATAGAGGGCAAACCAAGGTAACAACTTCAAAAACGGCGCGGAAAAAAATACGGCTGTAATGCCGGGTGACGGGGCATGCGCTACATGTGTCATACACATTCAAGTCGGTCAGAAGCTTGCTATTGCGCACTTATTTCTAACTACATGACACTGCAAAAACGACAGAAGGAAATACTGCGAATGTTTCAACCTGTCGAAAGTCGTTGGGTGGAATTGTTCAAGCATTTTCACACCTATTATTTGAATCATGCGAACTTTTGTGTAGTTATTGAATATATTATGTCTGCCCTGCACTTTTCTCTCATGAATAAGTTGCAGATGATAGAAAAAACAGATTTCCTAGTCGTAATTCTTAAAGCAGCGTTAATTTCCAAAGTAAATTTTAAGAAATATTGCCATGAATTTTATTCTTATTTCAAATCAACACCAAATATACTGAAGCAAAAATTTGTTCTTCAGAAAAACACAAGATCACATGTTTATTTTCACGTGTTTATATCTGCTCTTTTCATCAATAAATAAAAACTGAAGAAACATGCGCTTTCTTGAACACACATGCTATTACCTTAAAATAAATAGATGTTCCTTTTTGAGGATAAAAATAATTGGTCACCTTAAATATGCCTTTTCCTCAACGTATCTCAGAAACAAAACCGATTTTTGTGGAGCCAGGAACACTATTCTTGGGCTCAGAAAGAATAAGCCTATGCCAGAACTCACATAGTTCGTTAAAAATAATAAAATCTTAATAACTTGGAACATTTTATTGCTTTTTCATGTTAACTGCACGCTTACCAGGTATACACTATTAAAAAGACGAAAAAAAAAATGACAAATTTATATACGTAAACATATCCATCATAGCTCTGTTCTTTCCTGAGTAAAAAGACTTTTTCGAAGAAAATTAATTGCCTGGACACTCAGGTAATCTTTCTCTGTCTGACGAGTTCTAATTTTAATTCAAGGATCATTAATGATAGCAGAGAGTTACCAGAAAATCTGCATAATCATAGTTTCACTAAATTGCTTCAATAAATCAAACATCGTCGTACTGTTAGTGTTATACGTTTGATACTACATCAACTATTGTAATTAGTTTTATGTGATGTGCTGAAAAGTCTGATAAAGAAAATATTTACAGGCAAATATTATTCATTCGTTTTTCCGTTTGAAATCAAAATTTAAAAACCATTTTTAAACTACATTTTTCTCTTTTTTTTCTCTTCTTTTAAAAATAGTCTAATAAAATAGTCGTTGGTGTCGAGAATAATCTAAAAATGCAGATCTATAATACAAAGTGGTCATAATTCATTGGACCCATTTCAAAAATTAATTTTAAAAACCTTATTATGTAGCAACCTCGTTTTTTGAAATGAGAGAGTAACTCAAAATGTTTTTTGTTCAGATAGGTACATTAATTAAGGAGTGAAAGTCTCCCTCACTCTCTCAACAACTTCGGTTTGAGATGGATGGTCGTACAGCATCTTTCCTACGATGTACATTTCCTGTTCCCTTAAATTGCTCTTACCAACGCGCGATGGAATTCTTACTTGGAGACTGGCAATTTCGATACTCTAGGAGGAAACATCTTTGAACTGTTACAATTGATTTGCTTTCGTGGAACCAGAGACGATCCTTCTACTGCCGATGGCTATTTTGACACCCTCTGCAGCAGATTTATTGAGCCTTAGCGGCACATTACGTATCTGAAAAAAAAAACTTTTTGAGCTACTCTCTTATTTAAAAGCAACAAAATTGCTATGTTATAGAATTTTTAAAATTAATTTTTTAAATGGGTCCAATATTTTATGACCACCCTCTAGATCCAGAGGGTAACTAATATTCAATAATATAGTGAATTTTATGTATCTGCTGTAGCACATACCTGTTGGTAAACGTTAAATCCAAAGGATTCTACTTAAAAATGTCACCGTTAAAAAATCTATACCAAATTTATATTTATCTATCAAATAGTTCTTAGAAATCAGATATACTACTTGATGAAAGAACTTACAAATGACTTACTGAAATTATGCATTCATGGAGCGCAATGATACTAAAAATAAAGCAAAAGTCTTCTGCTTCAAATTTAATGAAGAATAGCAAAGAATATCTTCTTTGTGTTCCAGTAAGTTTGTGTATTACTGCTTCGAAATAAATCAAATCTCTAAACTAAGATCCAGCGTAAAATTAAAGAATAATATGTTGAAAATATTGTATTCGCTTAAGCACAGGATTTAAAATCACGTTCGCTTTCTAAGAAACATTAAGGCAAAAAAGTTAATGACTCTGTTTTCTGGGAAATAATGGTTGAGATGCTCTACTTAAATATAAGGAAACAATGTTATAGTGACTGTAATATTGATATATATATTTCTTTGATTTCACATTAGACTATCATATCACTCTAAATTTGTTCGTGTCCGATATGGATTTCCAAATTAGAACTTGGAGCTTCAACGTAAGTATCAGTTATTTATGACTATAAGTTCTAAAACACTTGATAGAATGAAAATCATCAGTGGCGAGTGCGAAGTATATACGTTTTTATGAAGAAACTGATAGGCTATTTTTATTTAACACATGGACACGTTTCTCATTTTTCAGAGAATGGGGAAAAAAATCCATTTTTCAGAAAATAAGGAAATAGAAAAATAATTCAATGACTTCGAATTTTTAGGAAATTCTTTCCTACCTATTGGATCATTTTGCATTAGTTCTTCTTTTGACCCTTTTCAAAATAGTCGCCACGATCCCTCAAAAAGAAATGGGGACCCCCCGAATAATCCCGTTGTTTGTTTTCTATAGTGTACAGACCCAGCATCTATTCTCCAAGGAGTCTTCAAAATGGGGTTTCGACTAGTATCTTTAAATCCGATAATAATATCGAGAAAATTTGGGCATAGTTCCCCCTCATTCGGGGGAAAAAAGGAATTATTTTTTCAAGGTAGGACTACGTTCCTCCCATTGGGGTCTCAGGAAGGAAATTGATTTACAAGCCAAAATGCCGCAGAACTTGGTATGGGAGATCCTCTATATCTCGGTAACTACATATGTTAAAAACATAACTAATGTCTTATTTCAGAGATAAAGGGTAAGAACAGAAGTTACAAAAAATTGAAAATCGCAATTGTAGTTCAGCGGCTACTGAGTCGCAAAGTTAGGTAAAAAATACGCATGAATTGGTGATGTGATCCTCTATATCTCGGTAATTACACGTGTTAAAAACATAAGTAATGTCTTATTTTAGAAATGAAGGTAACAACAGAAGTTACAAAAAACTTACTTAAACTTAAAAACTTACGAGAAACTTCGAGAAACAAAAGAGTCAAGCGAGTAAAGTAGTCCTACGTCTTTAAAATCAGCGGCTGTTTGAAAAGGCAGCCTCCCTCATTTTTTTAAAAAATTTCCTTCTGAAAATAAAATCCTTTCGTCTATCGAAGTCGACTGTCCGTTGATCTATCTATTTCTGCGTAAGTGAATGCAATAACTCTAAACGCAAGATGCTAGGTAAATGAAATATGGTATGTAGCCTTACCATCAAGATTGTAAATATGTATAAAATTTGGGACCCAATCTGCCAAAGAGAAGATCCAAAATATGTACCCACTTTTCTTCACTACATGGCTGGACAAAATTATAAACGAAAAAAATCCCTTTCTTAAAATCATAATTAAATTAAATATACATTTGCATTAATGAAACAAAAACTGATAGAAAAACATTTATCATTTAAATATGACGCGTAACTTAAATGTAAAAAATAGAAGATATAGGAAACTGGTTAGTTTAAAAAAAATTAACATTATTTGAAATCTGGACATAATTATAAACTCACACAATGAAAAATATGAGCCGCCATTTTTCTGAATTACTTAGATTATGCGACTTGGCATAGATTTCACAAACCTTTTCAACTGTTCCAATAGTATCCAGGTCCCTGCTCAGGACTTTCCCATTCTTAAATCATTCATGTTCTGATATTGGGATGTCACGATTGCACAAATTATTACATCCCAAACATTTTCATTGGGACAAAGACATTTTTAACCATTTCATAACTTTGATATAGCGGAACTCAAACCATTCTTTGGCATATTTTGCTGAATTAATTGTTGCGATATTCTCCTGGGATACATTTTGCTGAATTAATTGTTGCGACATTCTCCTGGGATACATTTTGCTGAATTAATTGTTGCGACATTCTCCTGTGATACATTTTGCTGAATTAATTGTTGCAATATTCTCCTGGGATGCATTTTGCTGAATTAATTGTTGCGACATTCTCCTGTGATACATTTTGCTGAATTAATTGTTGCGACATTCTCCTGTGATACATTTTGCTGTAATTGTTGCGATATTCTCCTGGAAATTGATAACTCGATGTTTGCTGAATTAATTGTTGCGATATTCTCTAGGATCATTTTGCTTTAGATTAATTGTTATTTGCATATTCTCACGGATACATTTTGCTGAATTAATTGTTGGACATTCTCCGGATACATTTTGCTGAATTAATTGTTGCGATATTCTCCTGGGATACATTTTGCTGAATTAATTGTTGCGATATTCTCCTGAGGATAGCTTTTGCTGAATTAATTGTTGCGATCATTCTCCTGGGGTCATTTGCTGGAGAATTGTTTGCGATGATTCTCTGACATTTTGCTGAATGAATTGTTGCGATATTCTCCTGGGATACATTTTGCTGAATGAATTGTTGCGATATTCTCCTGAGATACATTTTGCTGAATGTAATTGTTGCGATATTCTCCTGATACATTTTGCTGAATAGTTGTTGCGATATTCTCCTGAGATTACATTTTGCTGAATGAATTGTTGCGATATTCTCGGGATCATTTTGCTGAATTATTGATTGCGAATTCTCCCTGAAGCATTTTGCTAATGAATTGTTGCACTACTCCTGGGATCATTTTCTGAATGAATTGCTTGCGACATTCTCCTGGGATGCATTTTTCTGAATGAATTGTTGACATTCTCTGGGATACTGCTGTAATTAATTGTGCATATTCTCCTGGATGCATTTTGCTGAATTAATTGTTGCGACATTCTCCTGGGATACATTTTTCTAAATGAATTGTTGCGATATTCTCCTGGGATACATTTTGCTGAATTAATTGTTTGCGATATTCTCCTGGAATGCATTTTGCTGAATTAATTCGATATTCTCCTGGGATGACATTTTGTACTGGAATTTTAATTGTTGCGATATTCTCTGGGATGCATTTTGCTGAGTAATTGTTGCGGAATTCTCCTGGTGCACATTTGCTGAATTAATTGTTGCGGTATTCTCCTGAGATACATTTTTGCTGAATGAATTGTGCGATATTCTCCTGAAGCATTTTGCTAAATTAATTGTTGCGATATTCTCCTAGGATGCATTTGCTTGAATTAATTGTTGCGATATTCTCACGGATGCATTTGCTGAATTAATTGTTGCGTATTCCTCCTTGGGACATTTTGCTGGAATTAATTGTTGCAAATTTTCACCGAGGATGCATTTGCTGAGAGTTATTGTAGGATACTCCCTGAGATGCATTTTGCTGAATTAATTGTTGCGAATTCTCCTGAGATACATTTACTGAATTAATTGTTGCGATGATTCTCCGAGATCTTTTGCTGAATTAATTGTTGCGATATTCTCCTGGGATGCATTTTGCTGAATGAATTGTTGCGATATTCTCCTGGGATACATTTTGCTGAATGAATTGTTGCGATATTCTCCTGGGATACATTTTGCTGAATTAATTGTTGCGATATTCTCCTGGATACCCAGTTTACTGTTGCAGTCAGCAGTGAATGAGACGAAAGGTTATCCTCCGGCCTTAAACGGTAATCTTTAGCATTTTGAGCTGTTTTACCACCCTTAGAAAAGCCAGCCCAGAAGCATCACTGAATATTTTCGGTTTCTACTGAATGCTTTCTGTTCTTTTTCTCTAATATTGTGCCAGTAGCACTTTCAAGCATGTGGGCCGTCTAGATTGAACTTCTTTTTCACCTGACCAGATGAGTCCATGACATGTGCTGAACTGCAGAATCGATTGAAGTCTGACGTCTATGTGGTGAGGTTCCAGTTTTGCTTCGCTTTCACTTTCTTCAATTTCATACTCGAAGACTGTTGGGTAACTCGTCTTACAGCTTAAGACATTATCTGCGAAAACTCTATTATTTCACTTTTTCAAAAATAAATTACAATAATATTATAACATAAATAAAGTACGAAAGAAACGCTATTTTCTGAAATTTTTAAATTAAACTAGTTAATTAACTTTTAGTTAGAATTAATTTTTTTTTAATAAGAAAAATGATTTTTATAGGATTTGTACCTTTTGTAGCAATCAGCTCAATATTCAGATGCAACAATCAAAGCTAAAAACTGAACTGTTTAGGTGAAAATAATTCGAAAACAAACGTTCCAAAAAAGGGACAATGACAGATAATGGGTTAAGATTTCACATTTAGTTTTAAAGCATACACAATTTGGCTAGAAGAAGTTCCAGGAATGGATGCTGTACATAACGCAGGTCATTCAAATCTCTTCTAAAGTGGCATTTTTAGAACACGGGAAGGAAAAAAAAATCCCCAGTTTTAAAAACCGATGGAAACTGGCATAGCGGAATGGCAAAGCTGGAATTCAAACGAAATCAAAATTCCACACTTCATGCGCCGATTTCAATTTTGGGCTTCGATGCGAGGGTAGCGGTACATCAAAGGATCTGCTTCGATTGCGACCTTGCGACGAGGCTAGAAAATAATCGGAAATCCGCCGTGTAGGGGAGGAAAAGTAGCGGGGGGGGGGGGGTGAGATCGAAGAGCGACGGTAGCGCATTTCGGAGACTTCGGTAAATGACGTGCGTATTTTTTCGACTGGAATTGATGGGGAAAAAACCAGACTTGGGACAAATGGAATAGAAATAAGTACAGATGAATGCCCAGCTTAAGATAATCCTTCGATCTCTCTATTATTTTCAAACGACGACCTTTTCTTTTTTTTTCGTAAGCTAGCTGATCTTTCAGAATATATTTTTACTGCTCCTTTCGAGCAAATCATTAGTACAGCGTTGAATTTTTCCAGCTGTTCTGAAGTCTGAAATTTTACCCGCCTGCCATTTTGTGAGAGTCGTACTTCGAGGCATTTCAAAATGTTTTTGAATTTCAATGTGCTAAGAAAAGCTAATACTAAGAAATCTACAGAATAAACAACATGTATGCAAAAAAGAAAAAAAAAGTACCTCGAAAGAATTTTAAACGTAAATTGAAAGTCAGAAGAAAACGCTGAAAAGTATATTTTGAAATTAATACCAATGAGAAAGGTTATTTGCTTTATTTTTATTTTTGACTCGTATTTTATAACATGGCATGTTTTTTGAAAAATAAAGAAAAGAATAATAACTGATGGCAACATTGATTAGCATAGCATAAAATGTGTTTATTCAAACAATACATATCACAATGGGGAATTTCATACTTTAGAATTTTTATTTTTAATTGGTATTTTATTGTTTAACAATGGAGAAAAATAAAGAAAATAACAGTCACCGATGACAACACTGATAATATTTTTAATCATAAAATGAATTTATTCGAGCAAAAAATACCGAAATCCAGGATTTTATATCTTTGAGTTTATAATTTTGTCCAGATTTAACGTAAGGCTGAAATTTTAAAGTTTCACAATTTATTATTAACATTATTTGTTATTTTATTTATGAGTCATACTAAATTTAGCAATATTTTTCTAACTATTTATCTTTATTTTAATTAAGCTGAGTTAAATTAAACTGAGTTAAATAATGATTAAAACAAAATGAAAATTTCTTGAGTGCATAGTTTTGACCAGCAGTGTATACAACGAAGCACAAAATACGTCATATTGTGTAAATATAGGGCAAAGTCAAGAGAATTAAATCCCTGCTGCATGTCACTGGCAATGTATGAAAAGCTGGCATTCAATAGAAATTATAGAAAACCGGGCGTTTTTAGGCAAAGTATGAAATATGAGAATTATTACACACTTTCCCTAGTCATTGTATATAATCCCTAGGCATTCTATAGAATGCCAAATGCTATTTAGACAAAGTATGAACAGAAGGCCATAATAAAAGGTCTATAAAAGTGCATATTTTGAAAAAATAATGAAACAGAGTCATTGAAAAATTTTTATTCAAAATACGCAAAGAAAAAGGGAAGTCGTACAAAACAAAATTTATGCCTTTTTTATGACAAAACAAAATGAAACAAAAACCTATTTGTTACATCAATAAAGGAAATAATTTTTTTTGAATTGCGATTAATTTTATTTCTTAAATCGAATCGATGATGTATTTCACATTTTGCCGGTTTGTCATTTGGCCTACAGAATGCTTAGGAAATGTGTGAAATGTTAATCGTTTTATAAGTTTTCGACATTCTATAAAATGCCTAGGCATTCTATAGAACGCCGGATTTCATACATTGCTGGTGACATATATAATATATCTGTTCAGTCACATGACATTATTAGTTGATGCCAGTTAAGAATTTGATAATATAACGGAGAAATTTAACTTCTGATGCTGATGTTTAATATTAAATTGTTGTTGTCTTATACAAAATATTTTTCTATTATAGATATTTGAATCTACTCTTATTTATAGCCGAAATATATATATTTCTTTCTTAAAAGTAAAACTCCTGCGATTGGATTAATTAACAACCCAACAGAATATTTTTATTTTATTCATTTTTACAATTTTTTCTGTCTTTTGATAAAACTGTTTTTTATTGAATCAAATATGTTTCCCCAAAGAAACACGCATTTACATAACTGCTACTAAAATATACGAATAATTAACTACCTTTCCTAGATTTTCGTAATAAAAAATGGATTGAATTCTGTTATTTAATTCTTTTTAACTAGGTAGAAGCGAGGAAGAATAAGTATGTATTAACACTGGATTCAATCTTTTTATGCTGAGGTTTCACTTTAAGACATTTTGATTAAAAAATATTCGTTGAGTTATTTCGATTACGGGCTGATGTATAGCTCAAAATTAATTCCCAAGACAGTAGTTTCACTCATTAACTAAATTCTTTTTGTGAAATTTTTTTCATTTGCTGAATTTTTGGTATAATTACAGAGGTTCATTATCTGCTCCCGACACTATTACTACTACCTTCTCGTTCTAAGGAGAAAATCATGCTGATTTTTTTTCTCTCCATTGTAGATTAATTTGCATAACCGTCGTAAGAAATAAATAGGGCATTAAGTCTCTGCTAACAAAATAATTACGATTATAAAAGAAGGGATTTGGGTATAAGATTAAATAGATAACTCATTAGGCAAGAATATTTCAAAATGAAACTAATTTTAGAAATAACGCAACGAATAGCCTTTGACCTTATATAATTAAAGGAAATTATGGTATCAGATTAACTTTTTCAATTATTTTTTCTGATTTAAATCAGATCTCGAATTCACAAAGTCCCATTGGAAGATTCTCCTTGATTTCTTTAATATTATGATTAAATTAATGGCTTAGTTGGCAAGAAATTTCTTGATATATACAGATGGATGACAGAAAAATGTGAACACTTTAGGATTTACATATTTTTTCGAATATCTCCCTAAAGGCTGGATGGATTTTTTTCAACTTCGACCATGTAAAGAAGAGGCTTAAATTCACATTTTACAGTGAATATTCGGTTACGAGTGTATTTAGGGGACCAACCAGAAATTGATGAAGAAGAAAATGATTTATACCTTACTCCGTTTGACAGAAAGCTGATTACGATCTGCAACTTCAATCAATGATTTCGTTTGAGATGCGCAATATTTAAATGCATTTTCGTAAAAATAGCATGGATATTTTGGAAGAAACAAAGGTTTTCTTAAAAAATCCCAAATTTTCTAGCAGGCTTTTTATTGATAACATGCAGAGTTTTCAACCAAATAATATGATACTTTCAGAATACTCAAATTTTAATAATAAAGGAAATATGAGTATTTGTAGTAAATAAGTTATTACTGCTCATGTGCAAAACGTAGCGGAATTTTTCTCCCATAACTTTAAAGTTAAATATATATGACAACTTATATAAACATAAGTCAAATTCTGTTGTTAAATTACGTGTTATACTATATATTCATTGCACATTGCCTAATAAGCTTTAGACAGTGCCCGTATTATAAGCAAAGGCTTGAAGCTGGCTTCCAGCAAAGTAATTTTCTTCTAGAGAGTCGGCAACAAATAACGTGACTTTCATATGGAAAGGGAATATTTAATCATCTGTCCGGCACAAATGACACAACAGACATGTTACAAGTTTTTTTTTGTCTCATTTTCTTCCCACTTGTAGATGCTTTATTTGCAATGCTTTATTTCTTTCATAAAGGAGCGATAACTTCAGTTTTTTACAGATGCAAAATCGAAAAAGAGATGCTCAATTTTTTTGCTTGAAGAGGCAAAACCATTTCTACCCAGCGGGAGTTTCTCCCCTCGACTCTGGTACAGTTCCACGATATGACGCCTTCTGTGTTTAGCTTTTTTCGTGTAACGTAGTCGTTCAGCGAACCACCCGCAAGTGAGAAGATATGATAATTGCTTCCCCAAATACCTTACGGATGCGGTCCAGATGTGAAGGGGACACTGGCGGTCGAATGACCGGATGTGGTTGATGGCACGTTGGAATTCTGGGATTGATCCAGATTTGTACCTGCGACTCTGTTTGACTCTGACCAAAGTTCTCAGTATTGACACTCAGCCGTGTGATATTCTGTAACTAATCTCTAAATAGATTGAACCCTTTAATGGCAACTGTAGATACTTTCCCTGTATATTTGCTGTTAATAAATATTTATCCTAGAATCAATGGCTTTACGTAGAAAATACTAAAGTAGTAGTAGAAAGTAGAATTGTGCAGTTGAAACTTGTGACTCCAGTGCGTCACAGTCGTATAGGTATGAGAATCGAGTACACATTTGACAGATTGTTCCAGAAATTCGATACAGATCCACAATTTTCATGCCATGGCCGCATATCAATTTTCAGTTTTTTGGCTTGTTGTGTTTTTGTGTTCTCGTGCAATCGGGTGGGCAGATAGACAGACAGACTTCTTTCAGGGATTTCGTCTAAAATTTGATAGAAATTTATTATTCTGATTGGAAAGCCACATGCCAAAGTTCTTCTTGCTAGCTCATGAAATTTTTGAGTTATAGTGTTCACAGACAGACTGACAGCAAGACATTAGTCAAAAATCGTGTTTTTCGGACACAGGAAGGTAAAAAAAGGGTGGCGATTTTTCAAAATATCGAGGTCGAATTTTTCGACGTTTAATTGGTGTTTCTTTATAAACTTCGTATGTGAGAAATAAAAATTATGAAATTAATCACCATATTAATTAATATTAGACATTTGAACTTTGGATTCTCCTGACTCAGAGATCAGGGATGTGGAAATCAATGTTTCAGTACCATAAAAGGAAATCTTCCTAAAGGGAAATAAATCTTGACACCTTTTCTTCATTATTAATCAATAAATTATTAACAATCTTACATACTGTATTTGCCTACAGAATTTAAAATCTTCAAACTGTATTTTCTATATAGATATTGACCTAAAAGACTTCGATGTCTGGATCAAACTAGGGATGTAACGAATAACAATTTAATTAGTTGTTCACTAAGGCACATAGATTAGTTAATTAATCAAATCCTTTGATAAATGCATTTGAAATCAGTTTTAGTTTTCTACAGTTAAACGTCTACGCTTGTACCCGTCTGTTCGAAACATCTGAAAACACACAAAAAAATTGTCTCGGTTATGCAGACATGTTATCCATCACTATGATGTTGGTTGTAAACAAAAAGATTTGTTCAAGGAAAATCTATCACGTAATTCGTTAAGTTATGTTAATTTTCTATGTAACTATGTAACTAACTTTCTGTTCTTTTTAGCTGAAGGTGCTCTAAATGATGTAAGGAAGTTATCAGAAAATCTGCATAATTATTAGTTTACAAAACTTTTAATTAAAATCAAGTCATCATAGCTTCCTGATACTCTGACACATTTAATGCAGAAAGCAAATTATAGTAATTTTGAGGAACGTGATGGAAATATTTGTTATGTTACGTAGTTATATGTAATATGCACTATTAAAATATTTTGCTTTTACTAAATATTTTGCTAGTCCTTTGAACTAAATTAAAACAAGATTTCTAAATCTTACATATTTGACTTAACTTTTTTTTAGATACATGAATAAATTTTGGAATCTATTGTAATTAAAAAAAAGTATTGTATTATATTTTCTCGTATGTTCTGTCTGAGCTAATATTTAGAAGCAAATGAATTTTTTTCTGTGTAAAATTTTGTTCAATGAATTTTGTTCCAATTTTTAAGTAAATGTTCGCTTCTTTTATATTATGTAAGTTGAAAATATTTAACAACATATTAAATATATTCCGAATTTTGTCTTTTAATAAGTATTTGTTTTAAGTAAATGATATTATTTTTCAAAGGTTCTAGACAGGACAAATAATGGTATTTGACGTCAAAACTGCCTCTGATTTCAACAACCTGAAGCACAAGGATAAGTTGAGCTCTCCCTATATAGGGTGCCTCAAAAGTTTTAGCATAAATGTTTAAGGGAAAAAGATAATTCCCCCAAAAATCGTAATTACGTATGAACTCATGGCTGGAAACGCCACCAGAGGGTGATAGGCGGCTCTGTTATTTAGTCGTGATAGGATTAATTCGTTGTTTCCTCATTCAAACTATTATAGCCGTCGCACAAAGAACATGCATGAGTTTACCAACTCAGAGCTAGTAAGCGTGCATTTAGTAGAGAGGTCCCCGACCTGTGGTACGTGTTGTATAGAAAATATGATTTATTTACCTTTTTATATGATATTATTATCATAAGTGAAATTTAGGAAATTTTTTTGCTTATTATATATTAATATCAGAAGTACAAATTCATAAACTTTTAAAATTTTGCTAAGTATACCTTTTAACTCTCAGTATGCGGTTAACTCCAAAGTAATACATACTCAACTAGCTTCCTTGCTGATTCATAAGCATCTTAGATCTTGGTCGTATTCATTTATTTACCTTTTTATATATTATTATCATAAGTAAAATTTAGGAAATTTTTTTGCCTTATTATATATTAACATCAAAAGTACAAATTTATAAACTTTTAAAATTTTGCTAAGTATACCTTTTAACTTTCAGTATGTGGTTAACTCCAAAGTAATACATTGTTACTCAACTAGCTTCCTTGCTGATTCATAAGCATCTTAGATCGTATTTATTTATGCAAAGCAAGAGTCTCTAATATTATTTGATCATCAAAATAACTAATACATCAGTAGTCATAAACTAGCGCTCAATTTTTTACTAAACTCAAACAGTAAAATTCAAACTATCAAATTATTTGATGATAGAATCTTGTAATTCATACAAATTAATCTGAAGTTCAGACACTGAAAAATAGCAAAAGTGAAGCATAGGCTTAATTTATCTCTAAAATGTTTTCCAGATTCATTCTCAAGTAAAATTAAAAAGCGTCTCATTGCGGTGTGTTTGAATATATTTTAGATGTTATATTTTTAGCATTAACCCAGATTATTTCCAAATAGTACCTCCATCAGTGTCATTAAAGTAGTGAAGAAAAATCAGAGACCAAATTACTTTAAACTAATGACATTTATTTATATCAAAAATAGTTCTACCATTTTACAACATAATTCATATAGTCTACTCTTATTGATAAAGAATGAGAATTACTACTTCACATGAATAATGACATAAAACACATAAAATTAAGGACCGTAATAAAAAAATATGATGTAATGTAGCAAGTATAATAATATATTTAGGGTCGACCCAGTGTTTATAAAATTTTTTGTTTCGATACCTCATTCACATTAAAAATTAAATTAATTTTACTGCATCCTCAACATTAAGTTTTTCTCATTAATATTAAGCCCCCATATAAAAGAAATTTTTAAATAGTGGCCACTGACAGTTTAATTATAAGTTGATTTTAACCTAACTTCATCTTTTGTTTTGATTCACATTCTTGTTAACACTATACCAACTCGCCCTGATATTATGCTAGTTGTCTTTTCACTATTTAAACATAACTATATTTATAAACATTGTTCTTCCTTGTAAAACAAAATTAATTACAAATATTATAGTAATCCATAAACTGACACGTAATTATCTTAACACCTTAATATAACACTCATCTTTTGCAAGCATATTTATATAAAAAATAAAATTTCAATTTAATATATCTGGAATTAAATACTTAATTTACAAGCTTCGGCCCTAGCTTAATTTCCTTTTGCATCATGAATTCACATATATCGACTTAAAATGAATAGAACATATTACTTACTAGGAATTTAATGTTAATTAACCTTTAACAGAATCATATCAATATTAATTTATTTATACATGTATCACATCAGAATCATCCTGCTCACTAAAATAAAAATATATTTTATATCTGATTAAAACAAAAACTATCTATAAATTAATGTTTTAAACCTTCCTACACTGAAACGGGAGTTTATTATTTCAAAATATCCAAAATAGTAAGTCAAACACTTATCTGTATACAGCAGCACCAAGTGAAGAATCCAGGAACACGTGCCTTTTCTGTATATTATTTAATTTGTCTATGTAAGCGCGTAGGATCTGACAGTTGTTTTATAGGCCAAAAGCTGAATGAGTTTTTAATTCACACAGATGGTGCACAGGTGGTTCACGCAGTAAATAAGGACAGCAACAAAGGAAAAGCTTCGCAGCAGGTAATTTCATGTAGCACCGGCCTCATCATGCTATTGTCCTGATTAAATAAGTGTGGTTTTTTACGCGACTCAGACCCATAACGGGAATGGGTCTTAAAACACGAGAAATAACATACTCATACTTTGCGCGTAGGGTGATGTTCGTCGGCATTTGCCATAGCACCGACAGGGAATATTGCATGCTGCCATTTAGTTCGCGAATTTACTGATGAAGGAGATGCTCCAATATGAGATTTTAAGACCTTCACTCCACGCACCGTACGGCTATCAGAATTTTACCATGTCCACATGGGTTCTCTCATCGCAGACCCGCAAGTCACTTCCTTCAGGGACCCCGGGCCTTGCCGGAGAAACACAGCTATCCTCCCCTTAGTTTCCTAGCATTATGCTTTTTTCAGAGCCAAAAAACCATCTCTCTCTCTTCCAGTTCCTAATATTTTTAAAATTACTCTTTGGTGGCTCAAAAACCAAAATTATGCCAAACTATACGATGTCCATTGGCTAACTCTTGCAATTCTATTACAACCCTAAGGCCTAAGATTCGATAGTTTCACATGTAACCAATCTGTTTGCAAAGACGTTACATGACAGATTTATGCATTTTTTCTGGATCACAAGAAATCCCCTTACTCGACATCGGATACATTCCGAAAAAATATTCAGGGATCCGTCGACATACAAGATCAAGAATCCGCTCAAACGCTCGAAAACACAGCAATTATAAGTTCAAAAGGTCAGGAAAATAGGGGTGAATCTTGATTTCTTCGCGGGAAATAGCAAATTCAGGTGACCAAAGCTATAAGTTTGTCGCAAGGGATTAGATAAAGAATTACACAGCTGTAGTTTGCAAACAGCAAAACCCATTTTCCCAGGAACGCGAAATCTTAACTCCCACAAAGGGACTTTTCGTCCCAGAGTCAGTAATTTTTATTTTTATTGTTTAGGAACGGAACACATTGTCGGAGGGGGGATAGGCGCAAAAAACCAGAAGATGAAAAAAGTGAATGACCCTCTCTAGACGATTCTCCCAGCTTGAAGTTGAAAAAAAGTGCTTTATCTGATATTCATTTTCGCCTTTAATTTCGTATTTTACAAAGCTTTTAAATAATGTTAATAGTTAAAAATTTTTAAAGCAACTAGAATATAACAATTTATATCAGAGTTTAATTAAGGTACCCGACTGTGTTCGGAGACATTTTTTTTAAAAATAACTTATATATATATTTCAATGTTATTTTTCAACTGCATATGTTTTAAAACTATGAAAATATTGTAAAATTAGGCTTTCAAAATAATATATTTTTTTTAAAAAAATTGAAAAATTTGAAGAAAAATTACTAAAATATTTGCCTTACGCTAACAGCCATAGACAAAATCATATTCTAAATATACATAAATCCTAGTAGGAGTACATTTTTATTTCAGTTATATGTGTTATGCTCTAAAATATTTCTTGTACTTCAAAATAGTCTTGAGATATAGCTGAACGTAGTTACTAAACTGGTAATTTTTCATAAAACATGCTTTTCGTTTATATTTAAGCACTTAAAAATAACACTTGATTTTAAAATTAACCTTAGTTTTAAGAGGAAAACATCAAGCATATTACAGAAAACAATCTCAGAAAATTTCATATCAATACTTGAATAACGTTTTGAGAAATCATTGTTACGGTCGACAGTTTTCCTCAAAAATATCATTTCTCAGAAAACACGTTTAAAGTTTTCGTGCAACATAAAATAATGCTTACAGTTCGGTAATAAAACAGCTGTAACTCCATTTGTAATTCACGTAGAGTAAAAAGTGAGACAGTTTAGAAAGCTGGTTAAACAGGCTGCAAAATTAAGTCATAAAAAGTTTTTTTGATAATTTAATCGAAAACGACGATTTAAAACCAGTCGGATACCTTAATCTTGAGAAATTCCTAATAAAAAAAACTCTACACAACATATGACGGACCAGTTAGTGGAACGCAAAAGATACGTTCCAATCACTACTCCCCACATCCGGTTTCGCCTGTTACAACAAGCTCCGGTTTCCAGCCCCTCTAGATTTCTTTTTTATCTGACATCTTGACCGTAGGGTGACGTTCTCCAAGAAAAAAAAATATCTGAAGCTTTCTACCAGCTTTCTGAAAAGGTAAAATTATCGTTAAAGACAGGTGAGTCTAAAAAGTGATTATTGTTTCGTTGTAGACAGGTTGAAGTGCATTGTGTACATAGGAATTCCGTCCGGTTTATCATTATAGACTGTACATTCATAATGTAAATACAATTGTCAAAAGTAATTATATGCAGGGTGTACACACTAAAGGTGGCCCAAGTGCTATTTTCTAAACCCTTATAGATGGATATACACTTCTAATTGAAAAAAATACTTTAAATGACGTAAAGAGTGATATTTTATGCTTTTTGAATTCATAAATGGATTGCTGAAAAAATTACGAAGCCTAATTTTTATACATTTCTCCGGTCCTGTAAGTCATATTTAGCGAAATATTCTCTACAAATTAACATTTTTAACAAAAAAGTTCCACTGTTTTCCGACTAAAACTGATCGAGTAATGAAACTTTGAATATTGCTGTTTTGGACGATCTTAGACCATTTCAATGGCCGCCTTGAGGAAAATCCTTCAATAAACGCGCATCGATTGCTCGACGCGGCCGCTGATTGATGAAAGGAAATTTTTTGCTTAAAATGTTATGTGCCAAGAATATTTTATTGAATATGAACAACAGGACAGAGAGACCGTATAAAAATTAAGACTTCGTTATTTTTTCATCAATACATACAAGGTTCCCACTTATATCCGTTACACCCCCTTAACTTCAAAACGGTGACAACTTACGCCATAAAGTTGGTGTCTAGGTATAGTAAAAAGGCTATGCGCTACTTGATGAGACAACTTACAACGCCATCTATCGGCAAATTTTGGAATTAGCGGTTTTATCTCGAAAACGGTGCAAGATACGGGAAAAAAGTCAGTTACAAAATTGTAGAGCGTCTTCGATTTAGTACGAAAAGACACCTTGAGTACAATAATGCTAAGAACAAAACGTGTAACATGCGCATTTGTTTGTTCGCATTTTCGGAAATTTTGACATCATAAGACACGAATAAAAGGAGAAAATGTTATTTTTTGGGCAAGAAATGACCCCATTATACTTTTTCTTGTGGAAATAACTCAAACAGCAGGTGTATGGACCTTTCCGAAAACATTGCAGGATGTATTACTGTTGCTTGTGTTTGCGCACCAACTATTGTGCAAAGTGAAATTTAAACTAGGATTCAAATCTGCATCGTAGACGACGGAGAGCACTTTAAACACCGAAAATAAAGGTATATTGTGATAACTAATTGTTTTTCTCGTTTTAACCCGTTTAGAGACGTCACGGTTTCGGAAATCGAGAACAGACAAATGTGCACTTTAAACGTTCATTTCTTCGTATTAATGTGCACAAGGTATCTTTTTGTACTAAATAGAAGACGCTCTACAATTTTGTAATTGACCTTGTCCCCGTATCTTGTACTGTTTTCGAGATAGGACCGCTAATTCCAAAATTTGCCGATAGATGGCGTTGTAAGTTGTCTAATTGAGTTGCGCATAGCCTTTTTACCATGCCTAGACACCAACTTTATGGCCTAAGCTGTCACCGTTTAGAAGTTAAGGAGGGTGTAACGGATATAAGTGGGAACCCTGTATATTGACTCAAGCAACATAAAATCTAATTTTTTACATCAATTTTTACGCATTTTCCCAGTTGGAAGCACATCCCTATCTCTAACGGTTTAGAAATTAGTTATTGGGACACCTTTAGAGTTGACTCCCTGTAGACAATACATTAGACATACAATGTTACAGCAAATATGGGCCAATTCGCGAGGGAGCCACATTGACCAAAAAGGGAAACAAACCAAGACAGGAAAAAAGATAATTAAAGAGAATGGAATTTTATATAAACAAATTTACAGAAGTTACTTAATTTCAAAAGCAAAGCCAGTACACATACCAAAAGAAAAATTCTAAAAGGTAGTGTCCCCTAAAAAATTCAGGTTGAAAAACTCACTAACCTCAGGTTTAAAAAATTTAATCTGCAATTAATTTCTCTTATTTTTACTCCAAATTTAATCTTTAAATTTTAATCCGCAATTAATGAATTGCAAATCTGTTTCGCAATTTCAATTATATTAAAAAACATTTTCAAGAGCAAAGAATTTAAAATTTAAATCGAATAAATTTATGTTCTTGGGCGGGAATGGCAAAATTAATTAATTAAATAAAAATTATATTAGTAACAATTTTATTATTATTATTTTAGTTAACTATTAATGAGCAGGAAAAATCTGTGAGCTTCATAGTTCTTTGCAACAGCGCTTCATTTCTGAGTGCGCTTTTCACCTCGTTCCTGCATGGGAACAGGAGTAATATAAAAAGCTTTTGCGCGTCATATTTAGAATTCTCTCTTTGGCTCATCAGTGCAATGTCGACATCGTATGAGTTTAATAATTGACTTTAACTTTATTTCAAATCATTTTTTTATGTTTTATTAAAGTTTAGTTTGTTTATAATATGCGCAGTTATTCGGAGTCCTGCACAAGATAGTTGGATACATAATAACAGTGGAAAATAACATCGAGTATTTATATGATTCAGGAGTTGACTGCAATATAAGATTTAACACAAGCTACAAACCACAAGTGATTCTCCCAAGATGCTTGCCTCATTCGCCTTACCCATGCATTCCTTTAAATCTTTTTTTTACGCTATATCTGGCGTATCCTTTTCTTTTACTTAATTCATTGACAAAGAGGCCTCTCCCTTTGCGTTTTCGATCCCATGTTCTATTGTAAAAATGTCTTGTTCTGTATGCCTGACCTACCTTTAAAGCTTATAAACGACCTTTCAGAGCACCCTGTATTGTGGGAACAGTCGTGAAGTACTTCACCACTTAACTGAATAATTTTCTTTGCTATCTAATAAGATGACCCCTCCTGTTTTGGAAAGGGGCTGTCAATTTCATTCATCTCAGAAGGCATAGAATACTTGAGATGTTTATAGATTCTAAGTAATTTTTGTGTAAAATTATAAAGCTAATTAACCGCTTAACCGTTGCGCCCGTTATATCGACGTGTATCAAATTATAGCATTTTTAGGCTTATAAACTAAAATTTAATCATTAAGTAGCTTTATAATTTGACACAAAAATTACGTAGAATCCTTAAGCATCTCAAGTATCCTATGCCTTCTTGGATGAATGAAAACGACAACCCCTTTCCAAAACAGGAGGGGTCATCTTATTATGTAGCAAAAAAAATGCGATCCTTAAGGGTTTAATGATTAAATTTTAGTTTAAAAGACTGAAAATGCGATAATTCGATATACGAGCATTCTCGGGCTTTTAAGTTAAGCGTTTAAGCAATTCTGAAGCTTAGGCTTCGTTTCTTTTTTTAAATAAATTTGTTTTTGAATCCCTTTTCTGCTTTTTTCAAGTCGGATCATCGTAAATTCTCGACCCCTAAAAGATTTTACAAAATATTGGTGCTTCATTCATTTGAATGTGTTGGATGGAATATTAGCATGATTAAATTAGTAGGAAATTACAAATATAAGTTTACGGTTTATTACCATTTCATTAGTTGTTAGAGAAATGATGGCGTCAAATGATTAATAAAAGTTTTCGAAGCGCTATTAAAAAATATATCAAAATTTTAAAACAAATCGCGGTAATACTGTAAAGTTACAATATGAAGTTGGAAGGAATCTTGTGTTGATATTAAATGATAAATGATAATATGATTAATTATCGAACATGAAATAAAAGGAGCTAACTATTTTAATTGAAATCAACATACAGTAAAACGATTAATCGCCAGTTTCCGTCAACGTCTAAATAGTTTAATTCGTCATTACTGTACATTACTACTCTTTTATTGAAGTTTATAAAGGTCGTTTTGTAAAACTAAATACAATAAGTGTGTAATATTCACTTTTAAAGGATTTTATTTTCGTTTTCGTTCCAATCCAGAAGTAAAATCACGTTACTGTACATATTGTTACAAACATGGAAAGTCGCTTCCCAGCAATGTTAGTCTTATGGTTGGGAAGAGAGTTTTACAGGGTTAAGTATGGGTGATTGGCAGCAGCCGAGCCTGGGCCCAAGACTTTGGCGACGAAATATGGGATCTCAAAGGTGCTGGAATTTTCTCGATATCTCTACTAGGAGAGGAGATACGCTTGAATGTACTAGATGATTCCATGTGACTTCACGGCCTGCCAGGGGAGACTATATAAGGAGTGCGCTTGGCTCACGTAATGAGTGAATGTTGGTCGACTTGAAACGTGTTGATCGACTGGGATCGCCTTGGAGTGCGAACGTCTGTGGAATCTCTCTTTGGAGTTCTATCCGCTGTTAGACGCCGAGCGGTATTGAGTGTGTGTGTTGATCCACTGGAACGACTTTGGAGTTTCGTTTGCAGTGCGAGCTAGGAAGCTGGTGAGCTGAGCTCTATTGAAAGTGCTGTTATTATCGTTATTAGTGATTTGCTGACTGTTCGTGTTGCTAAATCTCAAAGTACTGAACTGTTATTACCTGTGCATTTTTGTCTCTTTACGTTGATAATCTGTGCAAGATCCATTGTTTCCTGTTACAAGTGCTTCGTGTTTTCCTGCATTTTTGTGAATAAACCTCCTTTCTCCATTATCCTGCGTGTTAGACTGTTTACACCATACACCCTGTGATGTTTATCTTTCCCACGAGAAATGAGTAGAGTACCTTTCACTTCAACCGCAAACCGCAAGCCAACTACACCTGGTGGTCATTAAGAAGATATTCTCGAAGGTAATAGCTGTAAGCGGATAGCGGCCACAATACACAGGAATAAATATCTGTCAGAGAGCGCATTTGGGTCGGCTATCAGGAGATTAGCGGTGTTCTTTCATGTCACACCTGCATAGCTCCTGTGGTTATGAAACTCAGGAACCATCCCACGGTCAGAATTGATCATTGGGGACATAGAAGTTTAGTCGTTGGTCACCCGGGAGTCCGATTGTCCAGTGGAGTGAAAGGAAGGCGGAGCTCCACCCTTTTGAGGTAGGGACAAAACCGGGGTGTTGGAGTTGGAACGAGGAGAGCGGTGAAGAACCGAGTTAGGGAGGCTCGAAACGACGTTTCAGTCTCCGGCAGTGCGAAAGAGCTGTGTGACCAGCTCTGACTTAAAGTCCCGAATTTATTCGAACTTAGGCATCGAACGCTGAGAATCAGCAATTATTTCCGAAATCTCGGCTTATCGAATTTTGAGCACTCCTTGTAGTCTCGTGCTTAGACTATCACCCGGATAGGGAAATTAGTCTGGATCTCCATCTCTTGTGGAACTCTGACTTCATCGAACTTTTAAACTCAAACGAACGAACTGTGTTTATAATCCTTTAGTCCAGATTTCTTATGTCTATTTAAATTATAGCTGTGTGTGTCATAAAGTACTTAAGCAACCTAAGCATTGCACTTATTTATTCACATTTGGTCGCCCATCCAGATTTCTTATGTCTATTTGAATTATAGCTGTGTGTGTAATAAAGTACTTAAGTCAACCTAAGCATTGCACTTATTTATTCACATTTGGTCGCCCATAGGCCAAGACACCACAACCCACAGAAAGATTTTCGTAACAATATATGTTAGAGATTTCTGTTATCCGTTTGTTCGGTTATCCGTCACAGTCCTGTTCCGGACAATCGAAGTTCTACTGTAACTGATTATTTTCACTTGGCACAAAAACTAAGGTATTTTGTCTGAATGTGATATGATTATCTT
This sequence comes from Araneus ventricosus, assembly GCA_013235015.1. NCBI lineage: Eukaryota > Metazoa > Arthropoda > Arachnida > Araneae > Araneidae > Araneus > Araneus ventricosus. Next base: position 68,604 of record BGPR01004027.1, read on the forward strand.
TTAAAAACTTACAAATTTTAACGTATAAAACTGAGCCGACATTTAAAATCAAAATATAATATTTGGGAATTTACTAAATTAGGGATTTGAATACACGAAGACAAAAGACTCAAATGCATAGTTCTTTTTTCAATTGAAATTTATTTCCAGTGTTTCAATTTAACTGAAAAAACCTAAAAAAGTTTATTTCATATAAAATAAATATGTATCATGTTTAAATAAGATAAATATTGTATTCATTTTTTACCAAGCATAGATTTCATGAGTTAAAAATAAAACCGCTCAGTTATTTTTTTGCTTTCATTAAGATTTCTTAAGGAAGAAATTTTCAGTTAAAAATGAAGTGTAATTGAAAATGACAGATTAAGTGATGGATATTTAAAATGAAAACACTGAAAAAATCATTAATCATCTTTTAAAAATAAGGAGGGAAATCTTATAATCTAGCATTAATAATAAACAATGAAATGAAAAACCTTTCAAACAATTTGTCAAAAAACTATATAATGATACATTTTTTTTCTTAATATTCTTTTTTAAGAGTGTCGGTTGATTATTTATTTTTTTCTGAAAATTTCCTTATAAATAGCTAGAAGAAAATTAAAATTTTCCTACTGATTATATATTTTGAATAGATTGATTAAAAAATTAAACAGATTTTTATATTTAGAATAAAATGAGACAATATATTTTAGATTCAAAGGAATTTAAGTGATCTTTAACATTTTCATCTTGAAAAGAAATTCATTTTCTGAGAACTGACTAGCATTTATAGTTAATTGTATGAGTCCCTGCTTACTGATTTTGACCAGAACTTCCCTCTTTTTTTTATTGAAAATTGGAATTTAATGTCACCTGATTGCTTAATTTCAATGCAATGAAGCATTTACTAACATGTTTCCAAGTCATTCGCTTGTGGGCTATTCAGTCTGCCCCAAAAGGAATTTTTGATTTTAAAATTTGCTCGTATTTTATGATGCTTTAATTAACAATTTCCTAGATATGTAATTTGCCATTATCTTACCAGTTTCTTCAAATCTTTCAATGAAACACAGTTATTGCAATCAACGTTAATGAAAGATTCTTAAGAATATTGAGACATTTTTTTCGAAATTGATTAAACTATTGTCATATTTAAAGAAAATGTGTTATGAAATTATTTTCGCATGGTGCCCAGTTTTTGCATGCAGTTTTAACGGATATTGCAATCGCCTTCTCTATGTGTGTTTTGAGTTATATTGGTCCTATCCAGAAGGCCCGTGTAAGACATTTGGTAAGTTCCAAAATAGCAGCCCAAGAGGCTAGGCATTGTGTGTAATAGTTGCTACCGACCATTATCGTCAATGGATCTTGAATCTCTTATTAGTACCAAAACGAAAAGTGGGAGGTTGGCAAACAATTTATAGAAGTACCCCGTAGTATAGGGATAGACAACAAAACTATTGTTTTCTTATAATTCCTAGTTTTAGGCAGTTAAAATGAAATAATTTTTTTCCTTAAAAAGTGTGTGTGGGGGGGAGTTCGACTGCCCTCCCCCGAGTCGCCTCCACTGAACAAAACAGTCTTGAAAAGATTCCCTTTTATCCCGAACAACGTCTGTTAGCACATGCATCATATATTTGACTCATTCTTGTCAATTAAACTAATTAGTAGAGGTTTTTTTTGTTTGCTACCAGTCTTCTTGAAGTCAAAATTTCAAGCTTCTTGCGGCATCTCAAAGCTTTGTTGAAAAAAATATGCTACTACTCCTACAAACTCACGCCAAAGGCCTACCCTAATCGGTTGTGATATTTGTATACAATATAAAATCATTTAATATAATTAATACGCATTCGAAGTTTTATGCAGTTCATATTAAGATATTTGAATTATAATGACGTCAGGATAGTATATTATACTTAAAAAAGAAATAAATACGATCAAAAGAGTCATTAGGCACGTGTATATGTCAAAAAATGAATATATATATAGAAATATAATGGCAACGCCACAGTTGTTTTATTTGCTTGCGATGATGATGAAAAAATGTCTTTGGATTCGATGTTGTATACTTGAAAAAATGTTATTGGAAATAGTTTGTAAATAACCTTTTTATGTTAAAAAATGTCTGTTTTTTTTTTGTATAACTCTAGAATAAATGTGTTGTTTGGAAAAAAATGCCATCCGACTTAATCCAATATTTTTCTGCCCATAATAAAGCCATGAGTCAGTGGAACATGTATTATGAGGAATAATTGGCCAGAAAGTTGGGCTCAGAAGGATATTTCTGAACTATTTTTCACCCTCTGTTCAAGTTGGGTGCTATTTCAATTATGCAGAAAATGATGACAATTCACCTCGATACGGGGTCTTCTCAAGGATCTTAGCTCTTACAGACTTTAAATGAACTTAATAAAATTATTATTATAAATGTTTAAATTTTCTTAAAATTTATAAAAGTTGGATTAAAATCTTCGAAGTTGAAAGATTAGAAGTTGTAAACTGAGTCTGATTATGTTTTTGATTTGATAATGTAATTTGTTTGTTTGTTCTGATAATGTAATTTATTATGACGTTACCGCTGGCCAATGACCATAATTGTAAAATGCACAATAAATTATGGCAATAAAGGATTGCCGGAGGAGATGACAATTTTCTGAGGAGAGGTGAATGCCTTCAGTGCTGCCGGTTGGTGGTTGCTTGCTGCGGTCGATTCTCAGACGAACACGCGCCTATATCAAAGGTTTTGGTGAAGGAGTCGGCTGCCGGATCTCCGCTCCCGACAAGCGGCATCCTTTGTGCTGAGTGTGGGCTGCTTCACGGCGGCCGTTCTTTAAGCCTCTGACACCGAGCGAGGCGGTCTAAAAATTTCCCCTTAACAAGGACGAAGGCCGATCTTGAGGCGTTTGGCTTCTATTGAGGGGAGGTGAGGTTCTAGATCGCTTAGGAGATAAGCGCGGTAGGGGGTCCAATTACCCACGCAAACCACAGCCTATTTCCCTGCGTTTTAATGTACGATTATTGCAGGGGGTGGGATAAATGTCCACTCAGGTTGGGAGAGTGCGATTCATGTCGCTTCCTCCCCCAAACTCCCGGTTTTAAAAGGTCTAGAAGAAAATAGTCGCCTCGGGATTAAAGAGTTAAATCCCGCACAGCTTCGGCTAGACCGATGTAGGCTTGCTTGCTTAATTCAATGTTTGCAATAAATACAGTGCAGTGGCGTAGCAAGGGTAAGTGGCGCCTGGGTCATTATGTAGTATTTTCTCCCCCCTCCCGTCATCACCAGTGACTTAGTTTGTGTTAAGAGCGTCCCGGACAGGGTACTTTCTCGCCCCCATTAACATATTTGACCTTGAAAAGGGACATAAACGCATAATGGTCAGTGGCGTAGAGAGGGTAAGTGGCGAGCGGAAAATAATACGACTCTTTATTTATGCCAGTCGTCATCACTGGCTTAACAAGCATAAATGGTGCTAGGCTTATGGGATTATTTTTATGTCCCCTCATCATATTTTGCTTTAATAATGACATGAACGTACTAATGTTCTGCCCCTATGGCGCCCCTTACAACTGGCGCCTGGGGCATCTAAACCCCTTGCCTCCGGTCGCTACGCCACTGATACAGTGCAGGGTGTAAGACCTCAGGACCGCCTTACTAGATGCGGGGCCCAAATGGAAGCATTTTGAATAATCCCAATATATTTAAGTTTTAATAAATAATAAATAAATAAACAATATGAAATTTTAATAAATAAAATAATATTCATTTATAAAATTTGAATAAGTTTAAAATAATAATTTGAATAACTTCACTTAATTAAAACTTTAATTTTTTAAAATTCAAGAAATTCTAAATTTTTTATTGTTTTTATGACTGGATGCATTATAGAGCAATTAAGTTCTAGATGGAATTAAGAGCCTTATAAAGTTATTCATTAATGATCACTGAGGAACACAAAGTATGCACATATTTAACTAACGAAAACAATCCAGAAATCTAGAAAAAAAATTAGAATTTTCGACTTCTGATACAGTCAGCCGACTCCAAGAAAAAATTGGACAACATTGGTTTGTAAACGAATAAAAGCACGAAAATTTCCTGAGGATAATGTTTTGACGAAATTCGATTTTAGTTTGAATAAGTTTGAGTATATTCTTTGTTGTACTCTTGCGCGTTTCCTTATTTGGAGCAATTGGTTCAATCGGCTAAAGGCCGGTCCTGTAAGGCCTACCTTAAGCTCGGTACCCTAAAGGTGGCAGACGGAAAGACGGATTAAAAAATCCCCCCAAAAATTCATTGAACTATTGCCACAGAGTGGCAACTTATACGCAGTGAACCCAATTGAATTTCGAAAAAAGTGTTTTTTCCGACCACTTCGGGAGACAGGAAAGTAAGCTGAGTGGAGGTGATCGAAAATCGCCTAAATATAAAAATCCTATAAAGGCACCAATCATATCTTATTGGGAAACAGAGCTTACAGTTGGTTGTTTTGGGTCGTGCCGTAAGGTAGCAGTTTTTCTCTGAAACTTTTATTCGTTCGAGCCGTAAGGTTTTATTTTCAAATCTGCATGACGTCAAGTAAGAAGTTTACCTGCGAAATCTTTTACTTGAAAATTCAAAATACATAGATTTAAATCTATGTATTTTGTCAAAGAGATGTGCAGTGAGAGGCATCGAAATAATGTCTTGTAACTTTATATTATGACTTTATTGTTTAAATGTTTTCAAGATGATAGTAATAAATATCATGATTTGTAAACTGAAACTATCTTAATGAGCGACTCTGCATTCTTACATTTCAGCGGCAACTTTTGTGCAGTGAGCCGAATTGAATTTCGCAAAAATAGTTTTTTCGGTCAACCTTAATACTCATCGAAGGCTGTTCACATCTCTTCCAAAATGGAATTTTTGGAACACGGAAGGAAAAAGTTTTAAGAAACGATGTAAATTAGCATAGCGGAATTTCAATGCTGGAATTCAAACGAACTCAAAATCCAACACTTTATGCTCCGATTCCAATTTGGGGCCTCGATTAGAGGGTAGAGGCACATCAAAAGATCTGCCTACATTGAGACCTCGCGTCGAGGTTAATAATGAAACTCGAAATCTCCCGCGTAGGGGAAGAGGAGGTTGGTGGGTAGAATTCTGCGACTTTGATCCTTGTCTCAAAACAAACTTTGGAGCCTCCGTGAATGACGTGCCTCATTTTTCGATTTAAATGGATGGAAAAACAGCCAGTCTTTTGACAAATGGAATAGAATGGAGTACAGATGAATACCCAGCTTTAGGAAGGAAGAAAAGTGAACTGAGTGGAGGTGTTCGAAAATAGCTTAAATTTAAAATTCCTATAAATGCGCTTATGAAATTTTTTGGGAAACAAAGTATAGGGCGATTGCGCTTGCAAGTGTTGCATAATAAAACAGGTAGAAGGTTTCATAGAGGTTTACATACAGGTAGAATATTTCATTTGTACGTTAAAATCAACTACCATAAATGCTTTTCTTGTTCCTTACATAGGCCAATCACTGCCTTTCAAACGATAAGTACGGAGTTAGCTACATGGAAGCAGGTATTTTTAATTCAAAGCAAGATTAGAAAAAACTATTTTAAGATAGAAACAGACAGATACTAGACAGAACCTCATTAAAATACTGTTGTTTTCCCTTCATTTGTTTTTATACTTCATAAATTATACACATCTGAAGAATTTAAAAGACTTTTATTATTAAAGATAACCGGTTTAGCTGCTATTATAGCAGTTTCCTCACAGCAGTTTGTAATCCTTAAAATTTTTCTGTTTAATAATTCTTTTACTAAGTACCATAATATCCCTATTTCTCCTCTGTGCTCACCTCTGAGAGAAAGATGTCTTTTCTTTTGGGAGGGGGGCAATCTGATCTTATCATCTCTCACTCTAACCCCCAACCCACCGAATTTAACATCGAATATGATTGTAAGCTGATTAACTGCCAACAACCTACTGATGTTCAAGGTAAGAAAAATTTATATTTTTGGTTCAAGGTTGCGAAAATATTGTAATAAAATGCTTGTTGATTTCTTTTTGTGGTAAGTTAATTTAGAAGGAAGTGATAAAACTATATTAAGCAGAGGTCGAGTTTTTTCATATGCTTGTTTAGAGTCACGCATATCGTCTCGAGATTTGCATTATACAACTGAAAAGAAGTTGGCATTTGATAGGAAAACAATAAAAATGTAAAATCGAGGTGAATTCGAAATAAGTGCTCTATAAATAGCAATTCATTAGATCAGTTCTACCATGAAAAACATTGCAATTCAAATAGTTTTACCCAAGAAATGTTAAATATATCAGGTTAGCCCCTCAAACGGCCAATTATGTTATCGAATAAGTTTGCACTCTTAGAAATGTGGCTTTAAAGTAGATAAACCATGTTTTATTATCAATAATCAAAGCTTTGAATTCTGAAGAATATATTACACATAAAGTTTCAAGAAAATATACAAATAAATAAGAATTATTTGCTTTTTAGCTGAGATGGAAAACAGATTGTTCAGCGGCTTAGAGGTTAAGTCGATTTCTTCAATCCATCTAGATAAAAATTATTCTAATGGAGTCAATTAATGTGAAATCACAGTCACATTAGAAAAAAACACCCGCATGCCATTTAACTACAGGTTGCCTTATGGTGTGCTCTGACGTCACATTCTTTTTCCTCCTGCAACATACGCAAAGGGTATCAAAATTAAACTGCCTTGGTGGAATTAACTGCCTCACATGTATCCCTAGATTTCGTTTGTTTAGTTTAGTTACATTAACGGCCCGTTTGAAGCAACACGAGGGCTGTTTTGGGATGGACCTCGTAATTTTGAACCGCGGGCAGATGACGAGGACTATCCCGTGATTTCAATTAACTCCATTATTCTGGATAACTCATAGAAAAATATTGATACTCCAGAATAGTTAGAACTTGATCCAGCTGATTATAGACTTTCGAATTTAAGAGGAAGCCTTATATTATATTTACTGATGAATATGATTAGCCCATATTGGTGAATAATACAGATATGGTTA
>BGPR01004027.1:75644-88551 GCA_013235015.1 Araneus ventricosus
AATATCCCAAAATAACCCTTGCAGGAAAAAGGGACTATAATCTATCTAAATTAAAATAATTCTGGAGAAATATATATATATATAATACCTCTTTCGTGTTGAAAACTGTCATAAACACAGAAAATAAGCTAAAAAATAACTATATTTCAAGGATGAATGGTTTGGATTCATTCACTCAGAGCGAAATTATGTCGGGTGCAGGCTGAGGTATTAACAAAGTGATATTTTTTTTCGGACGTGGATTAACTTGACGTTTCCGCGAAGGTCTTATTCGAGAACCGCCCATTCGAAACAAGTTAAAGAAGAAAACGAGAAAGCGGAGTTTAACTTTTCTTTGTCAAAGCAAAGCTGTCAGACCGATGTATTTTTAGAGTTACAAGTTACAATGAGAGTGAAAAAAAAGATATATTGGATTATATAATCATATGTGATTGTGCCGAAACGTTGAAAATATATTTACATCATTTATGTAACCTATTGAATAAGGTAGATGAGAATCAATAAAGAGTAAGCATCAACAATTTGAAAATGCAGTTTAGTTGAAAGTAATTAAAAATTTATGAAAGAAAATTGATTGATGGTGCATAGCTGGTAAAGCTATACTTTTAGAACCTAATATCATAAAGATAATAATAACAAAAACTGGGCTGCATGAAAAAAGTGCTAACTATAGAAATTATGTGAGTACGCAAGATTTCATTGAAAGCATAAGATTGATTAACCAGTTAATTCAAATTTCTTGATAAAATAAAGGTACAACCCAGACAGCACGTACATTTGCAGCAAGTTTGATTTTTACTTGATATTATCTTGTCATGGCAAATTTGACGCGTCGATGTTGTAGCGAAACTGCTGCAAATTAATAATTGATTGCTCGCTTGCAAAACAAGATTGCCACGACGAAAATAGACAATTAGCGCCACCCCTCCTTGAAATGCAAGTTTCCTGTGAAGGTGTCATGACACGTTCACAGCACGATTACAAAATAAGTTTGCTGCAAACATGATAGCGCACTAAGAGACACTAAAACAGAGAAAGATCTTTCTCTATTTTAAAAAACATCCAATTTTTAATGGCATCTCCTAGACCGTCCTTCTTTTTCAATTCCTACTATTAGTTCACACTCTCCCTATATATATTTATATCTTGTTCAAATTTTCAATCGTTAATAAAATACTTTTTATTCATCCACTCAAGTTCAAATACATTTTTTAAAACTTGTAGTGGATGACACTTGATGTTAATAGAGTTTTTCAAATTTTTTTTCTTTTTTTTTAAATTTTTCTTTGTTGACCTAAGTAGGAATTGACTTAAATTCTTTTTATATTACTTGTTATTAATTCAATAAATCAATGATAATTTGTAAAAAAACTAACTTTTTTATAAAAAAAAAATTGAAACATTTTCCATCTTTTTACTAAAACTCGCACTTTAAAGAAAACTTTATCGCCTTTTTCTTAAAGTTGAAATTTTAACGTTTATAAACAAAATTAAACCTAAAAACAGTCAATGTTTGTTGAAAAATAATAACTTATGCATTTTGCCCCATTTTAAAATACAGTATACTCTCTATTATCCGTGCTCATTCCGGACTCGCAAAAAATTTAAAGAGAAACATTTTCACTCTTATCATTCATGTAAAATCGATGTTAATGTTCGATCGAGAGATTCATTCCGTGAAACTAGTGAGCCATGACGGCGGAGGCTAAAGAATATTTTTTTTTCTTCCTCCACATGCAATCTCTACCGGTTCAACCCTTAATTTTCCGAGAAATGAATTATCTACTTCCTACTAGTTCATTATAGTACGAACACGCTTCTTCCTGACACTTCATTCTTTAACTCCTTCGTCTTCTTTTAATTTCGCACGCATTCCTTTAGTTTTTGCGTCTTGTTTATCGTCAGTTAGTAGCGCGAAATTTTTTACTGGTAAAAATGAGTGGTGTGAAACGGAAACGAAACATTTTAAATGTTAAATAAAAATTAGAAATCCTTCAAAAACTTGATAATGGAGAATCAGCTAGTACTGATGCAGATGTACTAAATGAGGGAAATACAATTTCTCATTCTGCTGCTCTACAATCTGTGGAAACTTTGTTATATTATATGGGACAAAGAGAATTTGATTACGGTGACATCACTGCGGTTCGTAAAAGATGTGTCGACAAGAGATGAACAAACAGCAGAAGCAAAGACGCATAAAAGATTTTTTAAAGCATTAAATGTTAAAAGGAAAATTCCTAGTTTGATGTTATACAGCATGCAAATGTAAGTAATTTTTATATTTTTGCACTGATGTTGACTTTTTCTTTAATAAAAAGGAGTTTTCGGATTATCCGTGTTTTTCGATTGTCCGTGAGATCCCTCCCGGTGATTAACCCGGATAATCGGGAGTTCACTGTAATTACTTTTGAACTCTAATTTCATAATTTATTCTACTAGCAAAACGTAGTTATTAGCGAAAATCACTCTCTCTTTGACTTCAAATCATATTCTCAATTAAAAATTTAAAAAATTAATGAAATCAAGAAAAAAGTTTAAAATAAATCGTATACGAATCGAATCGAACGATGTATTAGCAAAATCTATCTTCTGCGGTCAGAGTTTAGCTGGCCGAGTGGTTAGAGCGTCAGGTTAGGAAGCGGTAGGTCGCGAGTTCTAATCCGAAGTTGGGTTCGTACTCTGTTTTTGCTATAGTTTGCAATGAGTTTGACGTGGCAAATTTGACGCGTGGTGACTTCGAAGCTTGCGTTAACGTGCTGCAAACTTGTTTCTAGTTGCACTCTTGTCATGTCAAATTTGTTGCAAGCTTGCAGATTTGCCGAGCAAGACTGCTGCAACTTTGCTGCAAATTAAATTTGCTATCTGGGAGGTGTCCCATTAACCCCTTTCTTTGTAGGATTTTTTTTCTGATTTCCGACCTCCGAAAAAAAGCATTTTTTTATTGCTGAAAATTAATATATGTTCTATCCTGAATTCGAAAATGCAAAATATTTTTGTCAGTAAGCAGTTTTTGCTTGACCTACTGGTGATATATGGTTCACTGATCTCCAGTTTTCCCTGCAATGCACCCAAGTTTTAAATTATACAAAATACTCTCTGATAACATATTTTTCAAATCTGTTGCGTTGAGGTATTTAAGATAAATATCTGCATGAAAAGAATGATTAATGTTAACTAAAAAAATGTTTTTTAGAATGGTTTCTACAACCTTACCATAAAAACAGCTTTACAATCTTTCTTGACCATCTGAGAGTAAAAATCACATCGAAATCATTTATTGCCCATTATCTTATTGCTTATTCAGAAATACAAAAAATGTTCGCGGAATATAAGTAGCGACGAATTCACTTTCAACGATGAAATTTTTCTCTTCGTCTCATGAGATGCGACGCCTACCGTACGGGCACAAAGAAGCCCAACGTATGACATGTGACGCCGACCAAGAAGGGGTTAATTCAAATTTTGGCAATTTGCATATTCGGTTACTTCGCTTTCATGAAAGGAGATTATCTCAGAAAAAAAGAAGATGCATTTCGGAAAGTGAAAAAGTTACCCATGTTCAGTGACGACTCGTGCATTATCACCATGGCGGTTGAGTAACTTACAGTACACTGTGTATTGTTAATTCCTGCATAACATAAATTATGCTCTTTCTGATTAATTCTGGATAATTTAATAATTATCAATACATTTTCGATTCGAAGAAGGTTATTGTTACAAAGAGATTTTAATTAAGAAATTTCTAATTTTTAAATAAATTTAAACAGGATTTAAAGAATACATTTCCTCAAGCTTTTTACAGCGTTCCTTAATCTTGTTTATAAAAATTCAGACAACTGCCGGTGAATATTAAAAAAATTCATGATCTATAAAGACAAAATAAATACACATGTAGGGGGGAAATAATGTCAGACAATTGCGACTGAATATTAAAAAAAAATCATGAAGTATAAATTAAAATAAATAGACATGTAGGTGGAAAATAATGCCCTTTTTAGATTAAAAAAGTACTTAAATTTAAATATATTCTGCAGGTTTTATTTCGAGAGAAAAGATCAATAAGCTTTCACTTGGTGTTCGCGTGACTGTCACATCGCACCAAGATGAGCATGGACGAACAGGTAGTAAAAATTTCCCTTTGATGGATTTCATCCAAAATTTGATACAGATCCACCCCTATTAGCACAAGATGCTTTACAACATTCATACGATATCTTTACGATGTTGTGCGGCATTCAGAATATCGTAGTAACATTGTGGAGATATTATAGAATATCTTGCGTTAATAGGGACAGTTCTGGTGTTAAGACGTCGCAGCGAATTTAATTCCTCCAGACAGTTCGGTTTTTGAATCACCAGGCTCATATACACATGGACTAACTGAGAAACTTCCAGGTATTTTTTGGAGCGGAGGAGTCCCCCCCCCCAAAAAAAAAAGCAATTCCAGACCTTCATGGATATTCCTCAAGTTCTCGAGGACGAACATTTTGATAATTACAATACAATTATCTTTGTATTCTACAAATTCGAGAACGGCAGAGAAATTATTGATTTATGATATTATACCTATCTATATATGTTTTGTGGTGCTTTTCATTGTGAATGCCCTTACTGATTCTTTTTAAGAAATCACATTCATTCAAAGTATCTACTTTTTATTCTGAGTGGGTAACATAATATATGGCACTGGAACTGTTGTATTTGATATTTTTAAGATGCTGTATTCCTTTTTTTTTCAAAGTCAGAGCTTCTTCACGTCCTTAAATAGGATCATACAGAATAATCTTGGGGCTGCTGAAATTTTGAAAGCACATCTTTGAGACTTTGCAAAATGTGTAAGTAAAAACTCCCGAAAAAAATCATTTTGAGTGAAAAAAATCATTCAAATTTATTCATAATATATATATTTTTTATTCTTCATCAATTATTTCTTCATTTTGCTTTATTATTTATTTTCAAATTTCATCCCGCGAAATATTTTTTTTAGTGGAAAAATGTTTTAAACCTTATAAACATTGCTGGGTGCTGCGTTGTTAGCAGTACTTTTCTTAGCTAGAAGCCGTACTGACAAATAAATAAAAAAAATCGCGTTGTAAATACGCATGCTCCGCAGAAGGTTATTGGGACAAAAGGAAAACACAATACTCAGAGAAGCTTCATTCTTCTCCGAAAACTAATTTTATTGGTCTCCCTGTGTAAAAATTTGATAGATTGTTAATATGTTGATTTTTATTTTGCTATTATATGGTTTATTTCTATGTTTTAACTATTTATTGTAAATACTAATCCCTATATGCGAGCTGCGACTGTGTTGATTGTTTTTTGATTTCTTGTATCGTACCGTGTTAATTTGTGGCCTTTCATTTTCTCATTTTCATAGTTATTATTATTTTATCTTAATATTATTTAGTTTTTAATTAAGTAATTATGTATAGGAAAGTGAATATTGATCGCCAGCTTCAGAACTTTCGCAACCAGGATTGCTTTTTGTTTCAGCCTTTGTTTTATGAAACAACGTATCTTGTATCGAATTGTTATACTCGAATATAAACTTTGCTGGGGTTCTTCGGAGCTGTCTGTGACTCGATATTTGTATGTCCGTAAGGCAGGTCAAATTACTAATTATTATTATTATTATCTGTGGTACTTCTGGGCTCCATCCCAGATAGCACGTAAGTTTGCAGCAAGTTTGATTTTGACTTGTCATGGCAAAATTTGACGCGTCAAACTTGAATCGAACTTGTAGCAAGTTCGATGTGACAAGTAGCGCCACCTCTTTGCAAATCAAACTTGCAGCAAGTATGCAAAACAAGCTTCCTGCAAAGATAGCACAATAAAGAGATAATTATCTTTGTCTCTGTTTTAAAAAACATCCGATTTTTAATAGCATCTCCTAGACCGTAATTCTTTTTTATTAATTCAATAAATCAATGATAATTTGTGAAAAAAATAACTTTTTTATAAAAAAATTTTTTGAAGCATTTTCCATCTTTTTACTAAATATATCACTCTCACTTTAAAGAAAACTATATCGCCTTTTTCTTTTTTTATTTTTTTTTGAAATTTTAACGTTTATAAACAAAATTAAATCTAAAAAACAGTCGGTGTTTGTTGAAAAATAATAACTAGACATTTTGTCCCATTTTAAAGTAATTACTTTTGAACTCTAATTTCATAATTTATTCTACTAGCAAAACGTAGTTATTAGCGAAAATCGCTCTCTCTTTGACTTCAAATCGTATTCTCAACTCAAAAAATTAATGAAAACCAGAAAATAGTTTAAAATAAATCGTATACGAATCGCATCGAACGATGTTTTAGCGAAATCTATCCTCTCCTCTCAAAGTTCGGCTGGCTCAACGGTTAGCGTCCCCGCTTCGGAACCGGGAGGTCGCGAGTTCTATCCTGGGTTGTGTTCGTGTTCTGTTTTTGCTATAATTTGCAATGAGTTTGACACGGCAAACTTGCTGCAAGTTCGTTTCATGGTGACTTCGGAGCTTTCGTTAACTTGCTGCAAGCTTACTGCAAGCTTGCACACTTGTCATGACAAATTTGTGGCAAACTTGCACTCTTGTCATGACAAATTTGTGGCAAGCTTGCTGCAAACTAAAATTGCTATCTGGGATATCGCTTAACTTCCTACTTATCACGCAGAGCGGGGTGACATTTCTTTTAATGTCGATAGATGGCACCACTTGAGAGCATTGAAACCAGGGGTGATTGTGACCTTCGGGGCGACCGATCACGCAATCGAGGGGGACAGAGAGATTTTGGAGAAGAGGGTTTGTCAGGTTGCTCTGCGCGATAGCTGTTTTGTGTTCCATTTCTCGCTGAGGAGGATAGAACTCATGTAGTGATATATTTCCCACTGAGGAGAATAACAAAACAATTGTGGACATTTGTATGGCATTGAAGGAATCCCGAATAAAGAATACAGCTTTTAACCCAGATTCTTCATTGCTTGAAACGAACCACTGAAAGCCACATTATCCTTCTCCGAAGCGGAACGAGTCGCTTCGGATAAGAAAAATTCCAGATTAACCCAGTTTTCCTTGCTCTTTGCCTGAAAAATAGAACTTCGGAAGAAAAGTGCTTTAGATCGTTAATGGATTCAGACCAGTGGCGGACTGGCCAGGTTGCCAGCTTGCCCGATGGCAAGTGGGCCCCCTTAGACATAAGTCAATATGGGCCCTCAGGATGTGTATGTATCAGAGAGAAAGGAAATAATTCTTTTCTAGTAAATTTTCTGCGCTTTTTCCAAGCAAAATTGCAAATAGTTTTATGTTAAAACCACACAACCTTTTCTGTGCAGGGCCGGGACGGGGCTAAATAACCACAAGATTTTTATTCTTCTTGGAGGCTCCCGGCAAGAAGGAGGGGATAACCCCTTTGTGCAGGAAGGATTTGGTCCTTGCAGGTGGCTATATAACGCACTTTTTGTTGTTTTTTTTGCATTTTACTGTCATAAAACTGAGAGACAAGCGAACTCGTCTGTCTTCTAAAGTAAAAGAAAGAAATGTCTCAGAGGTGCCCACTCTAACCCTCCATAGTATGCCTGCACCAAATTTGGTAACTCTAGGCTAAAAAGACAGTCCTGTAGAAGGTCAAAAGGCATACAAACATCTCCACATACATTCGCATTTATTATGTGTAAGCATTTGCTTACAAAAGCATTGATTAGAAGCAAAACATAGAAATAACACTATTGTTAAGATATCGTGTCATCTTTTATTGCATGAACAATTAAATGCAGCAATTCCACCAAACTTATAATCTCTTTGTTTTCACCTGTCTTGTTTGTGATTTATTTAATTTAAAATTTTAGTTCTACATATGTAAAGATGAATGTTTGTCTTTTACACAAATCCATAATTTTTACTCGACCTTGATATTAATTAGCACACGTGTTCTTCACATTAAGAGAAAAATCACTGTGAAATGAATTTAAATTTCACTCCGAAAGTTAATTTAAATTTCAGTTAATTAAAAATTTCAAAAAGATTTTGACGTTTTTCTGCGATATCTTCCAAAACCATAATTTCACAAGAATAATTTTTGCATCCTTTTAAAAATTGAAAAAGTATCTTCTTAATGATATCAATTTAAAGATAAATTACTTAAAAATTACCTGTAAAATTACTCCAATTTCAAAATTCCAAATCCTCCAAAGAATTTTCTTTCGTATCTCTTACAATGGATGCCCTACTAACGGACGGCCTTTTTCTTTCATACATTGTCGCTAAAACCGTATACGAAAAATCTAACTTACTGAATTTAAAATGAAATATCTTTAATCATATTTTGGTTATTTTAAACGTGAAAGTGATATTAACCCTAAGGAGGAGAAATTTATTTATTTAGATTAAATTGTCATATGCAACAGTCATGATTTGGTTATAACATTGAATTCTTGGTGTGCATCTTTAAAAATAATATATTGTTACCATTTCATTGCTTTAGTTTGAACTCATATTTAATTCTGATATTTAGAGCGAGTTATTAACATTTTGATTTGGGGTAGGGCGGACCTTGAAGAAAGGAGACAAAATAAAAATCGTCACTGAGAATTTGTTTTGAGTAGTAAACATTAAATTTTAGTGATTAAAAAGTACTGAAATGAAAGAAAATTTGTAGAATCCAGACTTGAAAAATAAAATTTCTGAATTACAAGTCTTGTTAGTCTCACCTTAGTCAAAATGCAACCTCGAAAGCTAAGGAATTGCAGGCCGTTTTGTTAAGATCGCCACCGAATGTAATCAAGTATTAGAAATTCCCATCTGATATTTTCTTATCACAGGGGTTTGTAAACAACGCATTTGTCTAAACTTTAGTGAATTTTGGAAATACTCTTCACTTGCCAAACACGTGAGGGATTATATGCTCAATGGTAATAATAACCGATTAATTATTTAGAAATATTTAATTATTCATGATTCTTTCTCTTCATATTTATTTATAGTGAATTTAGATAACAATTCTAATTATGTTTGAGGTGGTTTCTATGTAATGCCGACCATAATGCTTGTTTTTACGCTTTTACTCAGAAATTTCGTTCTCCTGTCACAGTTGTATCCTAAAAGTATTTGTATTGAAAATATTAAGTTAAATTTAAAAGAACTTTATCTTTATGGAGTTAGAAATCCATTTTTGAGTGAGGAATAATGTAATGATATTATTGGAATTTCGAAGCTAAAGATCTGATCGCTGATGAACAAATATTTGTCTATATTAAGAAATTCATTGTCTGAGGAGAACTTGGAAACCTATATATTATTCTCTTTTCAAATAGTTATTCTCTTTTCAAATGGTTATTAAAATTGTTAGATTATTTGGATGCAGATTAATTATTGGTAGATTTGAACCGTCATCTAGTGAACTCATAAGTGTGTCAACTTGCTCTTAATGAAATGGACCGCATGTAATAAATACACTTCTGTAATTTGAGTTGTTAATCTTTGAAGTAAGAAATATTTAAAAAAATGATATAGATAAATAATTTGCTCTTTATTTTCAGTTTGGTTAAAAAAATTCTGAAAATTACAATATAGTTCCAAAATTACAGTATTCCAATACAACTACCAAAATTGTTTAATATTCAATCATAAAACTGTATTTATATGTGATATTTCTTATTTCCAATAATATGTATAATACATGTAATACTATAATTAGTAATAAATATAATGCATTTTTAGATTAGGAAGAGATTAAATTAAATTATTATAATTTATTATTATTATTTAATAATTATAATAATTAAGTTATTATTTATTATTAATTTCTTTTATTATATATGTAAGAAATAAAATGAAAAAATATGATGCAAGGAATATATTGTAAGATGGCACGGTGATAGGGCCCCTACTGACTCAGGGCAATCATTATTTTCAGACCCAGTCAGCCACTGATTCAGACATTACATGCAAAACCAAATAAATAGGCGATTAAATTTAAACACTGAGAAAAAGCTGGGGGTGCTGCAATTCCACTATTCCTATACTCGATCCGTCCCTCTTATATTTCATGAAATCAATGCAAACATTTAACATTTATTTTCTTACAATATCGTTGAAAGATTTTTCTTTAACTGGGATAAATAATAATTATAACTAGAACAGATAATATATGTGACTGGAATAGATGATACTCTGAGTTGATGGCATATCGAATAGATGATTCCTTGAATGTAAAGATAACCTAAAAATGGTTTCCCTGGATAATAATTTCAGAAATTATCTCTTTAAAGCATGAACTACAAAGCGTAAACAGTGAGAGTGGTCTCCCGTAAACTTCCTCGTATACTTCCCAAAAAGGTGTCGTTTCCCCTCGCTTCCCCGCGCGGATAAAAATTGAGAACATTCTTTAATCCAGAATGCCACGTCTATCCACGAGTTTCCCTCGGCGCGCGCCAAAGAAGAAAGGAGGATATTAGTAGTAGCGCGTGATTACGAAGGTCACGAGTAGCGCCAATATGCAATATGTCCTTGTAAGATAAAGAAAATAGAACACACGATTTGGACGCTTTTTTAACCGATTGAAACGAAAATTGGTCACAGATTTAAAATTAGGGTTAGAAGACCGCATACCAAATTTCATTTACTAAGTCATTGCGTTTAGGAGTATCGTGTTCAACAGACCGACAGGCAGTCAGCGCTTTGTCGGATTTGGTCGAAAATTTGATACGGACCTACGTTCTTGATGATAAAACTACTTACCACATTTTATCCATCTAGCTATTTAAGTTTTTTACTCATCGTGTTCATATGAACAGCTAGACAAATTTCCCCTAGACGGATTTCGTCCAAAATTTGATAGAAATCTAATCTACAAATTATGTGTAAAGATCACATACCAAATGTCATCCCTTTAACTCAAACCGTTTTCGAGTTATCGTCTTTACAGACAAACAGACATATTTCCAAAATTGTGATTGTCGAACTCGTAGAATTCTAAAACGTGGAGATTCATCAAAATCGCGAGTTCGAATTTTTTGACGGTTACAATACTTTCTCCTGGTATCAATGGCGAATCCAGGAGGGTATCGGGTTGCAGTCCCCACCCCAGAGCTAAACCAAAATTATTGATTTTATTTAAAATCACTACAACTGCTTGCTTTTAATTTTCATTAAAAAATAATAAAATATTTAATAATATAATCGACAACATTGCTTTCTGGCTTGACAGGCTCGAAGACTTTTCTATTCATTCCACATGTACTTGTAGCGTTGACGCGGTCGGAACATTTTTTGGATAGTTATTTCATTGTATTTTTTATTAAATTATCGAAAGTATTGTAGTGTTCTTTATGATTCTTATTGTCAGAAGAGGAAAGCCTGTAAAATTAAAGTGTTTTGGTTTACATAAGCCATGTGGTTTGACATTCGTCACTGCGATACAAAATATTTATGACTTCAGGCCCCCCCCCCCCCCGACACGAATCCTGGATTCGCCACTGTTTCGTATACGAGAAAGTAAAAATAAACCGTTGATGGAAAAGATAATTTTGGCTGCTTTTATAAAATTTTTAAGAATGTCAGTCAAAAACATTTGTTTCCATAACATCAAAGCAAAATTATTTTTGGCAACAGGTTGGAAATGAGATCCTTAAATGGAAGTGTACAAGAAATTCGAGTGACGCCCCGCTTTTTATGACATAAATCATATAAACTAGGACACGTGCTAATAAGACAAAATGAAATGATTTTTGCTGCGACCTTCAACCTTTCTCAAGGGCAAAAGAGAGTTGTCAACGGATTTGTTCCACTCAGTTTTTCATTTTTCAAAGAAATTATTCTTATTATATAACATGGAGAAGATTTATTGAGATTTTTCTTTTAAGCTGTAAATTTTAGCAATGTGTTTTCATGCAGAATTTTGAATAAAAAAGTTTTTATTTTTATATACGTGACTTATTTATCTTTTCCTTTTATCTTTTTCTCTAAAAAAAAACCCCGACTACATATCGTTATACTGTCGCACGCTTTATCATTATATTGATTACACTTCATTGCAAATGTCGGTCTTGCTCTCTATTAAAAGCCAAGTATTGCGCGTAGCAACATGTAATATTCCTTACAATATAGAAAGATTTGTGCCTTTAAAGTTTTATTTTATAATATATAGATAAGTAAAGCAATATAAATCGGAAAAATAAATTCGGACTGCGAAATACAGTTGTGACAACTCTTTTTTTCAAATGCATTTGATAAATTCCACGTCTCTAGAAAGATATCTCGAATATTTTTGTAGTTCGAGAAGAAAAACCAATAACTCACCAGAAGCAGTATATTTGAAAAATTGTCTGGAAAGGTAACGCCCAGAGCACATTAATATTTTCCTCTTCTTTTTCAGAAATATATTTTCAGGATAGATATATAAACCCGATACATCAGAAACAGCCATTTGTCTTATGCTATATATATATATTTTGAGTTCCAAGAAACACTGATTTCGCTCCCACTGTATTTTGAGGGGGGGGGATCAAAAACAACATGGTGAAAAGATGGCATTCTAACTTTCGACTTTGATCCTTGAATCGGAATTATAATAATGTCTTGCTGGGTTTATTCAGAGTGCGAAAAGGTGTTATTTTATTTCATATTTATTTTATTCATATTGTTCCAAAAAATTAAAGTATAATAAGCGTTGAAATTCATAATTAGTTTTTTTTGTATCAGGAAAATTAATTTTTTAATTGGGCGTACCTATGCAATCGGCTCGTTTTTGAAAAACATTAAAGAAAAAAACACACTAATGCTTCAGCTTGGTCAAATTTATTATTACATTAAAATCTGCACCGGATTGCAACTGGTGGTATAGTTACGCCCTTGCTTGCATCCTTTTGGTACGCTGGTCACGGGCGGGTTCTAATAATAATGATAACAATTGGTTGCACACAAAAACT
>BGPR01004027.1:96520-120123 GCA_013235015.1 Araneus ventricosus
ATCCTGTACATAAACAAGTCTTGAAATCTGCTTTAATGGCAGCATTTTGAAGTACAAAAATCGCTTTTAGATGTCAAGAAAAAGTATTCTTATTATATGTTTGTTTAGAAGGTGAAGCATGAATCAAGGCAACTAAAGATTCACACATGAATCTGAGAATTTGTTGATCAACTATCAATGCAGATTTGCAATATTTTGAAAAGCGACATAAATTTTGAAGTATGGTATAGAACCCCAAATCTGTTGTTATTTCATTCTAACATTGAATTTCCATCCATTTCTTATACAGTCTTTTGATTTGTAAGCGATACAAATTCATCACATGCTTTACTTTTTTAGATATGAGCAGGAATTTAAGATTTTGCCGAATTCAATAAATTTGTGTTTAAAAAGCTAGCAACTATAGAATATTGATATTAAACTTTTTAAAAAAATTATCCCGATAGAATTTTACAAAATTAAATAATGGAAAACGATAAACATAAAATAATTTTAAAAAATAAATATACCAAACATAATAATCAAATTATTAATAAAATAATTAAATGAGTTATTGGAATAAATTGATATGGTCTTACAAAACCCCCATTATTCGTAGAGATTTAAGATTCAGTTAACATAAATGTAAAAATTTCGTTTAAATGTATTAAATCTATACTTATAAAAGGCAATGTTTGTGTGCGTGTGTGTGTGCGTGTGTGTGTGTTTGTCGGCGATGTCCAGACGAATCTATCGCACTTACAGCCATGAAATTTGGTACACAGGTAGTCGTAATGGTGACTGAATGCACCTCGAAGCCGAAATTTTAAATTTTAATCTAGAATTTTTTTTATTTAATGTTTTGTGTTGTTTTGGTTGATTTTTCGCACTAATTTCTCAATAGAATAGTTACGAATAAGTTTACGATAAAAATATATACACCATCGGAAAGAGCATGCGATTTCCGTTCTAATGAAGTTAGTTTTGAATTTCTAACGTAATTTACTGAATTTTGAGAAATTTTTTAAAAATACCCAGTTTTGGCTTCAAGATGTTACTTTTGATTTTAAATTTGTTGCATCCGACTTTCTAATAACACTATTATTTTCAATTTTTTTCAGCATATAGGTAGAACGGTTGTGTCGGATTTAAAACAACAACGGTTAAAATATCTTTTCAAGTTTTTTTTAAATTAATTTATTTCTGGGCGGTTGAGAGTTATTTTTCTGGAGAGAGCTCGGCGCGCGGAACGGCACTTCGCAACGCAGATAGCTATGTGATTGGTTGAAGGGGAGGTGACGTCATAACCTTGAATTGAGTGACTGATTATTATTTTCGGCAGTAACTTAACGCATTTATTCATCTCGCATACTTTGCTTGCAGTATAATAATTTTCACGTTGCAATTTTTTAATATTGTTTATCGCGAAAAAAAAAATAAGCGGGAAAATCAATAATGTGTATCTTTTGTTTTGATTTTGTTTTCAAAACTTTTTCATGTCATTGTGGGCGTTTTTTTTTTCTTCATTTTGTTGAAGTCTGATTCCACGGGCAACGCCGTGCGCGTACTGCTAGTAATATATAACGAAGGAGGAAAAAATTTCTTAAGTTAATTATTTAATTACATATAGAAAGACATCCGTCAATTTTGTTATTAACAGCTTAACAGTTTCGCCCGAGCACCGTTCGGGCACTGCGAAAGGGGACTTCCACTTCGCTTATTTGCCCGAAAGCCGTCATTTTTTAAAGCCAATCAACTGATTTTCCCTGCTTTTTCACTTGCTTAGCTTTGCAATGTTCCTACTGTCTATCCGCCACGAGAACTGTCACCGCCAAATTGTCTAGTTTACGGCGGTCGCTATAGAAACAGGTTATCTTAGGAAGAATCCATTTCTGGTAGGTAGCAATTCATTCAAATGTGTTCCGCCGCAAACTGGCGCGAATAATAATAATAATAACAATAAAAAAACTACAGCTTCCGCTGGATTCCTCCTATTCGAAATGAATCGTCCCTAGCATAACCAGTTGCTATAGCGACCGCCGTAAACTAGGCAATTTGGGGGCGACAGTTCTCGTGGTGGACGGACAGTAGTAAATGGCTCTAAGCGATCTAATTACTGTCGGATAGCAAAACAAGTATAAACCAATTTTTAGGTCATGTTAGGTTAGGTAATCCAATTTTTAGGTCCGTTTTCCCCCTGCAATTAAAAACTATCAAAAATTAATGAAATCAATACTTGTAACGTTTTTGACACTGCTGAATGACGCTTTGAATACAAAACTGCTCATAAAAAAATGTGCTTATTTTTTGTCACAATATGGCAGGAAAAAGAAACAGTTAAGTGGTTAAATAAAATTACTAATGGTTTCTTCACTCGTAAGTCATTAATGACCATTTTTTATAAACAGAGCTACAGTTTTCAGTTTATTTTTAAACAAATTATGCAGTCTAGTTACTTATGCATTTTTATATGTGCATAAATTTAATTTACATTTCTATGATATCGTACGTGAATCTCATACCCGACCTAATATGTTAAACTGCTAGAGTGAGAAAAAAGAAGAAAAAAAAAATGATTACGAAATAAAGCACGACTCACAGTAAAATTGCTTTATTTTTTTTATATACATTCTTCCCCGAAATAAAAAGCTTAAAATAGCGATTCACTTTTTACAGCTCTATTTTTATACATTATTATGTAACATCGGAACAGATGGTAATATTTGCTACTTTAAATAGATGAAAAGAATGTGATTTGAATGACAAATTAGCAAAGTCATTTGCCTTAGCACTGGTATTCATATAAACACAGAAAGTTTAACGTAGCTGAAAAAAATACGCCTTGAAAAATCCTATTAATCATTTTTGCTGTCAACATCTCTTTTTCTCGTCAATACAAAGCCTACAGAGATCAATAAGGTATCAGAGGTTGGCATTTTTAACCAACTTTTGCGATAGCATACTCAGTTTACGTTAAAACACAGTGTTTGTATGAAATTTAAATTTAAAAATATTAAAACAATGCCAAATAAATTATGGCAACAATGTCAATGATTTTAACAACACAACGACAATTTCCAAAATTCCTTATTATTTCTGTTGCCATCCTTCCTTTTTCTAAACTAATACAGAGCCTACGGTGATGAATAAATTATCAATGGATAGGGATTCTTATCGACTTTTGACATAGCATACTCTCTTTGCATTAAACCACATTGCTTAGTTAAAATTTAAGTCAAAAGTAAAGTTAAAACATCATAGACGCTGTGATGAATCGAAATCTAGCGATAAACGAGCCTAAGAATAAGAGCACGCATCGTCAAGACGCGTTTTCTCAATACTATTTAGACACTTTTTTCAGACCAACCGAAGTTTTCTTCTGTGGGAGTTGAACGTGGTTGTTTTATATATTTAATGAAAAATGGAAATGAGAATTAATAATAAAATGTACTGTTTTCCAGTGGCGTAGCGGGGGTGAGTGGCGCCCGCGTCATAATGTGATCCCCCCCCCATTCGTGGTCAGTAGCATAGCTTGTGTAAACGGCGCCCAGGGCATAGTATTCCTCATGATATTTGGTTTTGAAAAATGACAAAAAGTAACGCTTTGTCGCCATGATCAGTGGCATAGCTAAGGCGAATGACGCCAGGGAAATAACGTGATTTTTCTTTTCACCCCAGTCGTCATCAGTGACTTGACAAGCTAAACGCAGCCTGGTGAATATATTTTTACGCTGCCTTATCAGATTTTGCTTTAAAAATGGCACAAACGCAGTAATGTTTCGACTCCATGGCGCCCCCTAAACTGACCCCCGTGGCATCTAGACCCCCTTGCCTCCCTGTCGTTACGCCACTGCTGTTTTCCATGAAAAGGTTCCCTGTCGCCATTTTCATAAATTCTAC
Organism: Araneus ventricosus; assembly: GCA_013235015.1. Classification (NCBI taxonomy): domain Eukaryota; kingdom Metazoa; phylum Arthropoda; class Arachnida; order Araneae; family Araneidae; genus Araneus; species Araneus ventricosus. The sequence continues at coordinate 100,400 of BGPR01004027.1, forward strand.
TGTCATCATGGATGCGGAGACCCCTCACATATTTTATTCTATTTCCACAGAGCTAATCTGTATAAATTGCGTAACATCTGTCTAATTTTCGAGAGTCCCTAATTGTAACAATATTTTTGTAACAATTATCAAAAATGAGAAGCAAAATATTGAAGATAATTGCATTCTGATTACAAATATTGTATATAAAGAATATTGTAAATATGTTCACATCAATAAACAGTCGTTACTATTTTGTGTATAGCTGAGAATTGAATTTAAAAAAAACCCAATAAAGGATTATGCCAATTTGGATATTTATGCGATACGGGTTTATATAATTAATAACTAAATCATTTTTTTTAAAGAATAACTAAAGCATTTTTTTGGAGGGGAAGGGGTTCAACATACTAAACAAGGATTCACTGGCATGAAATAATATTTGGTCATAATCTTACAAAGATCAATCTGTTAAAATCTAAACATTCTGCAATTTGCCATTTTGTCGATGCACTTAAAAATTTTTTCGTGCGGTGGATAGGGATCTGATAAAGAAAATACAAGCACAAAGATAAATTTTCAAACTTCAAAATTATCAATAAAACATTTTCGAAACAGATTTAAAAAAATATGCAATGATTACAAATCGCATAAGATAAACGTCGCAACATTCATTTCATAAACAAATAAAATTAGATAATAAAATAACAAAAAACTATTAATGTTTTGACCGTGTTGAATTTTCGACTATCGACTACGTTTCGGTATGTATTAAGAGAAAAAAAATTATATTATTTCAAGACTAACTTATAAAGTGTTAGGAATTTTTTGGCGCATGAGACTGATGACGGCTGCCAGTGTCAGGATGGCCGAGCAGTCTAAGGCGCTAGATTTAAGCTCTGGTTCTCGAAAGAGAGCGTGGGTTCAAGCCCCACTCCTGACAGCAAGAGAAACTTTTGTTCCTCTTCCAGAAAAATTTTTGAGTACCAAGTTATTCCATATGTTTCCGATGGTTCTTCTGGAGGAATTACGATTGAATTATCTTGCCGATGTCAGGATGGCCGAGCGATCTAAGGCGCCGCACTGCACCTCGCTTTCTTCTGTTTTGGATACTTACCGCAAATTGCGCCTCTCTGCGCGAAACATTTCCATAACGGGCATGACTTAAAAATATCTGAAAAACCTTCGCAAAAGTTATCTAACATCTTTCATAAAATTAAGCAATACGTAAAAATTGAAATAAAAATACTTCTGGATTTGACTATAATAATAATCTTCATTGAAACGTTTCTACACTCATGGCCGGAGATCACCCGAACGACGGAATCTATATGTTGCGGTTAATAGGGGCAATCGGTTATTTTATACAATTACCGGATCTTTAGATGGTTATTATATATAATCACCGCGGTAATTATATGTAATAACCGGTCATTATATATACAAGGGCGGTCCGATAATAAAGGTACAAGGCAAAATTTCACTGATAATTATAATTCTGGAAAATATTTAATACATTTCACAATAACTGCATACTTTTGTTTCTCGCCATAATCTCCGTAAACCTTGAGACATTTATCCCAGCGTGGCATTAGTTTGTACATCCCTTCATGGTACTGTTGTTTGTCATGTTGCTTGATGTATTCTAGAGCGGTGTTTTGCAAATCCTTCTGATCCTCAAACCATTTTCTCGCAAAAAATTTCTTTAAAGGTCCGAATAAATGAACATCTAAGGGGGATAAATCTGGACTATAGGGTGGATGTTGCAGGACCTTCCATCTTCGTTGTTCCAACCAAGCTTTGGTTTGGTCTGACGCATGGGATCTTCCGACATCGTGCAGAAGATCCACTCCTTCATATAATCGTCCTAGTATTTTCTTTTTAACGGCTATATGCAATTTTTGGAGAGTTTTGGTAAGAAAAGTATTTGCCAAAAAAAAAAAAAAAAACCGTTCTGGAATACTACAAGCAACTTGACGAAAAACAGTACCATGAAGGGATGTTCAAACGAGTGTCACACCGGGATAATTGTCTCAACGTTTACGAACGTTATGTCTAGAAATAAACAAAAGTATTTAGTTTTTGCGAAATGTATTAAATATTTTCCAGAATTATAATTGTCCATGTATTTCGTCTTGTACCTTTATTATCGGACCTCCCTCGTATAAGAACAACAGTAATTATGTTAATAACCGCTGTTATTATATCGCTGTTATAACCGCTGTTATTATGTATAATAACCGGTCATTATTAATAAGAATCGCATAAAAAGCGGTTATTATACATAATAACCGATTTATCACGTTGACCGTAACATATGTATAAAGCTGTGTGCATGTACCGTATACAAATCTACACTTTTTGTCCAACCTTGATGAAATTTGGCATATGTGCTCTTCAAAACAAGAAACAAATCACTGTCAACTTTTCAATGAGGAAAAGTTAATTAAGATTTCATTTAATTAAAAATTAACGGAAGAGTTCAGCGTTTTTCAGCGATATCCTTCGAAAATATTATCCCACAAAAATTAATTTTGCACCATCTTAAGCATAAAAAAATTAGCTTTACAGCACTTCACTTTCATTTCCATACAATTTTTTCTCTAATTTTAATAATTTTTTAAAGTTAATTTTATGCACAAATATATATACGGACATTAAATACATGGCGAATAGGAATACAGACAAAGAACCTTTGCCAGAACACGTTAAAAGAATTCCGGAAGAACACTAAAATAAAGTTTCAAAGCAGACGATTCACAGAGGATTAGCAATTTATATCAGGAACAATTACTGATTTGTATCAGTTATTCCATTTTAGAGGTAATTATTTTTACTTTTCCAAGAGCGACCATTTTTCTCATAGTTTCTTGTTTGCCATAACATTATCCAACCGGTTCGGTCGCTGTAACGGCTTCAGGTATGGGATCATGGGGTGACGTTGTGTCTGCCATAACATTTTGATGCTAAAAAGATGTTAAAGATATTTTTGATGATAAAAGTTCGAGCAAGGCCGGGTATTCTGGTAGTTTTATATTATATAATCGGCTTGAGTATACATAATGTGTTCATATTAATCTTTCAATAAAGCTGTCGTGGTCTAACTCGTCATTTCTTAAATTAGACTATTTTTTATAGAAGATAACTTTACAAGTACAACCTCCATATATATTCAGAAGAAGTGTGAGACAGGCTGTTGAACAACATTATAATATCGTCTTTTTATTTTACCCATGTGACAAAAAAGGCCAGAGGACTTTCATGAATTTTTCTACGATGATTTACGGTGTGCATAACCATGAAATACTCCCATAATATCAGCTTGCGGGTAGACCTTGGGAATCTGGTGTACGTGCTGCTATAACCGTCCCAACAGTCGCGTGTTTTGCCGTCTTTCACCACGTGCGCCTTCTATAAATAGAAGTATAAAATATAAAGAAGAGTAATAGTTGCCTTTTGATAGTGGAATAAATTATGACATTAGAGTTCAAAAGTAATTACAGTAGAACCTCGATTATCCGAGCTAATTGGGACCGCTAGTACCTTGGATATCGAAAATCTTGGTTAATAGAAACTGTGTATAAAAACTCGTCGTTCTTGTGAATTTAACATCTTTTAAAATAATAAACAATAGAACATTTTTTAAATGATAAAACTAAACATATATAAAGTTAAGTTTCACAGCTCAACACATTTAAAATCAACTACTAGTAGTAAATTTCAAAAAGAAAATTGATTTTTTTTTTAACTATATTAAGTTAAATATTGAAAGATGCATTTTCAAAAATAACACAAATCTCAAGAAAATATTGTATTTTTTAAATTTAATATACATTTATTTGTTAAATTTACATTATTTTTTTAAACAGTCTGTTACCTTTCGTTGCAAAAGTCCAGAATTTCTATCAGTGGCTGCCCAATCACGCCAATTTTTGAGCAACAGAAGATGTATCGACATAACATCGCTTCTTTGCTCCAAACATTTTAAGGCCATTGTTAGTGCTTGAACACCTTCAGTATGACTTATAGTCCTTAAATCCTCAAAGTCCTGGTCCTCATTGCCAGCATCATTAATGTCCGATGAGGGATCAACGGCTTGTATAATTTCTTCATGATTAGGGATTTGAAAACTTGGATATTGGTTTTAAGTCTAGCCACTCGAAAATGTCCTCTTCCAAAACTTCTTCACACCCTTCAATGCCATTGATAATCTCAAAAAGTTATCCGTCTGTCGGTGGGTTTTCCGTCTGCTGGGATTCATTCTCTCTCCTCTTCTGAACAATTATTTTGTGGAATGATTTTCGGATCGTAGCTGCTTTTACTAATTGCCATGCATGGGCAATCATGTAGATTACGTCTTTCACATTTATTTTTTTTCAGAGCTTAATTTAGATTTTCTTCGCATTCAAGAATATGAGTGATAAGTTTCTTTTCGTAATGTCTCTTCATTGCTTCAATCACCCCTAACAAAAGCATTGTTCGCTGTTGACTTCTCAGGATGCAATGTTTCTTGGAAGTTGAGTGCTTTTGGGGGCGGAAGAGCCTGTATCACGGACAGTGAACGAAAAAGTTTGGTCTTCTTCAGGGCTCATTCCGGAAAAAAAAATATCAGACTTCGTTATCGGCTCGGTTAACAGAAACCTCGGTTAATCGAGGTTGTATTGTTGTACAACCTCGATTGCTGTTGTACTTTTAAAAATATGGGACACAATGTAAGTTGTTATTTTTCAGACTGCTTTTTGGGGGGTTTAATTTTAATGGACAAATAGTAACAAAAACATAACAAATGAATTTTTAAGATAATTCGTCGCATTAAGATAGTTCTTCGCATTTTTTAAATTCCAAACCCTACAAGTATAGTCACGTTAGATTTAGAATTTTACATTTCGCATATTAAGAATAAACCATATAGACTTAACAACGTAATGTGGCAAATTAAAAGCAGCAACTAATTTTTTTAAATAATTTAAATAAATAAGCACTTATAGATGCCATTTTAAAATACAAATATTGCTTAAGTGTTTATATATATGGACAAATAGTTGCCGAAAATAGCTGACTCTGTGCTATTTTCATGCATCTGCATATTATTTTTATGCGCCTCCTAAAACAGGACTAGCGTACCCTCAAATCTCAATTCCAGTGTTGCTCTGCGCCATCGCGGTTAGGCCCCTTTCACATTTGCCAGTTTCAAACGACCGTCAAAAAAACCGGCCGTGTGCCTTTTGGTGGCAAACAGAAGAAATAAAATGGGACCTTTCACACTAGCCAGAACCCGGTTTCCTGACGGCCGGTGGGTTTGAAACAACCGGCTCAGCGGCTGAATGAAAAGGCGACGGACGGGCTGCATATAGGCATTCTGTACTCGAGCAGAGCACCATTGTAACTTTGGAGGGCTCTGATTGGACAAGCGAATCTGACGTAGCTATGCTTTGCTTGTTTGTTTATCACGCCCTGACTGATTCTTTCAACTAGCGATAGCGAAATGTTCTTTGTGTAATACCCATGGCTATTCAGAATTCTAATCTTCCCCCTTCTTTTGTAAATGAAGTTGTTAAAATCGTTGAAGATGAAACCATCGTTCGAAGCAACTTTAAAAGTGTTTCCGATGTGTATTCATGGAGGGAAGAATATGGAAGAACATCGGACACGAAATTGAATCTTCGGTCTTCTAGACTATCTAGAACAAAGCTTGTGTGCAGGTAAGTAGGAATAATTATTTCAAATCATTATCTTTTAGACGATGTAAGTTGTAATTTGTAATCCTATATCAGGCATTATTTCAATACTTATATTTATCATGGTTTAAGTTAACTATTAAAATATGAATTTTAATGTTTCAGATCTGAATGAAGCAAATCTAACGACATTAAATCAGGAAGAAGAAAGATTCCCCTTTTGAAAGCAAATTCAAGCAATATCTTGGAGAAAAAATTAGTATATTTAGAGTTTTAAGTACTATAAATATATATATAAGATACGCGTGTCTCACTGTTGATGCGATGTGCAGAAGAGTGTCGTCAGATTCGTTTGTCCAATCAGAGCCCTCCAAAGTTACAATGGTGCTCTGCTCGAGTACAGTATGCCTATATGCGGACGGGCTTCACCTTCTTTGTAATGTCTGTACATATGCTATCGCTTTCACACTGCACAATTTTTGACGGCCATCGCCTCCCCAAGGTCACTTGTTGCTTTCGCTTTTTATACCCTTTAGCAGTTAAATGGTTTCATAATTTTTCTAGACTGTTTAAAATTTTAATTCTGCTATTGTCTTTGTGATTCATAAATGATTTCATTGTTATTTTAGAACGCATTATTATTTAATTTTACTACCGCCTGTGCGATATTTTTTTAAATGCTTTCATTATTTTTTGTTTATTTTATTTATTTAAATAAAAGCACACTACAGAGAAAATTCCATTTACAGAGTGCTATGAACAACAAACACACAAAGAACAAAAGCCACAACTAGTAAATAAAAAATTGCACTTGAAAATAAAAAGTTGAACACAGAGAATACACAAAATCATAAAAAGTTTGCAAACGCATATGTAATTAAAAACGAAAACACATAATCACAGGAACATTAAAACACACTATGATTCAAAAAGTCGTATTTTCTTAAAAAATTAAAAGACCATTTCCAAAAGGCAAGGGTTAAAAAGTCAAAACACACAAGCACCGAATCCTCTAAAAACACACCAGGAGTTTAAACGTATAAAGATGAAAATACACACTTGAGATAAAAAAAATAAATTGCAACACTTCAGATAAAAATAAATTGCATCACGGCGCTAAAAACAGAGTACAAAAATTAAAATACACAGAAAACATTAAAAAAAATGCTCGAATACATAAGAACGCAGAAAATCGAAACGCATAAAAATCTAAAAAGTTGTAAAAAGGCAAAATAAAACGCATCATGTATTTAAAAGCTGTAAGCATTTCGATTTAAAAGCACCAAGAGACATATTAAAAATGTCAAGCTCATCAGAGAACTTGTTAAAAATTTTATAAAATTTATACAACGAGAACCTTTTAATATAATTAAATTTTGAATATACATTTGGAAAGGAACTTTGGTTCTTTAAAAATCTGGCGGGCACAGCGAAATCTATAGAGCTCAGTATATCATTACAATCGATCAAACCATTAATAACTTTGTAAAAGAAAAGAACGCAAGAAACATCTCGTCTGGAACACAAACTAAGCATATTAAAGATGCTACGTAGAAGTGAAGAAGATACATCCGGCAAGTAAAATCCATTTTTCTTGTAAAGTAAATATATCAAGAAGTTGTTTTGTATTCGCTCAATAATTTCAATTTTGTTTCGGTAATTGGGATTCCAGATAATACTGCAGTATTCCAGATTGGAACGAATATGAGCGCAATACAAGACCTTGAGGGTAAGTTCACTGGAAAATTCTCTGGTTCTACGCTTAAGAAATCCAAGCCTGCGATATGTCATAGAGACCATGGTAACGATATGTTGGGAAAAATCAAGTTTGGAGTCAAAGATGATACCAAGATCAGTGACTGTATTTGAGCGTGACAAAATAAGATTGTTAATTTTATACACATGATTCAAAGGTTGAGCTTTTCTAGTATAACTAAGGTCACTACATTTTTCAATGTTCAGGTGTAATCTATTGTCTGTGCACCACTTAAAAAGGCAATCAAGTACGGTGATAGTCCCGTATATATGGGTAGTATGGCAACCCTAGCTGTAGGCTACGACAAAACAGAGAGGCAACTGAACCTCAGCTCCAATACGACCTGCTAGAAATCGACAAATGTGAAAGCAACCATGACATGGCACGGCTTTTTTACCGGCCGGCTGAAACTGTGTGTGTGTGGGGGCGTATACTGATATAATCTTTCAGAAAAGTTGTCTGGTCGGGATTTCAAAATTAATGGGAATGAATATCCGACAGGTTCTAAAAATAACATTAAGTTAATTTTAGCTTTCCGCTTGATTATATAGTATATTAAACATTCTTAAATAGAAAATTCTACAGCTATGTTGCAGAAAGTAGATTTCCATATGTCCATGGGGATTTGACACTCGACATGTTTTTTAAATTATTTTCTTCTCTTTTGTTTGTGTTTTACCTTGACAACTGCTCCTAGTTCTAAAAATAGAATGGGAAAATTTACCGTCTTTCTCACGGTTATTTTTTCGACATAACATATTTTTCACTTTCTTTTATTGCAAATTCTTTAAGTATTTTTCAGAAAAAGATTTTAGAAGGCTGTTTCAAAAATTGGCATTTAGTTAATCTCCAAATAAATGTTTACCTTTTGGATCTCTCGAATTTCGATAAATATTTTTAAGTGAAATTCTAGAGACGCATCTCAGTTATAATTTTCGGTTTATATTTTAAAAGAATTACATTAAATAAATTGTTTTCGACAAATTAATCTTTCTTTTTTCCTATTCTTCTAACACTTCACTTTTTGTAATGCATTTTCGTTATTTATTTCCTATTTTGATTGTATATTATTAAATATTTTCTATGTAAAAATTCTTCATGCCTATTATAATTTTGGCCAGCTGATTTTTTATTCTCTTTTTTTCAGATAGATTCCTTTTAAGGATCGCATCTATTGTAATGATATAAAATGATAATAAATGTATCTATAACTTTATGATTGTTTTTGATGATCCAAGTGAAATTTTCTTTTTCGCCAAAGTTGAAAATAACGTTAAGCTGTTTTGAAAATATTAGTTTTGGTTTATTCATATATGAATTTGTGCCGCAAGTAATATACTTAATTTAATTGACTTTTTAGGCATTTTGAATAAATTACAATTTAAGGCAAATTATTATTTTTATTTATCACATTTTATGACATAATCATAAAATTAAGTCATAAGATTGTTTAAGATAAGATTTTTAAAATGTCGGTAAATCTTTTTACAAGTATCGTTCTCAATACACTACAACATGTATTAATACATTATTCTTATGACTTAAAAAATGTTAAATTTATCACTATCCTAATGGTAGCACTTAATTACATTTTGCATTTTAAATAATTTTATATTTAATGAAGAAGACATTTTTCTGTAAATAAAATGCATTCCACACAGATCAAGTTATTCAACTTTAATTACAAATTCATTCCTTCACGATTATGAAAAGATACAGTATTTAAACTTAAAACAGTATGTAGATAGATTGATGATTTGTTTACTTATAACCTCAAAGATTTCTCCACTTAAACTTAAAACAGTATACAGATGATTTGATTATTTATGATTTCACATATTTCTCGTCTATTATAAATCATATTTATACAGAAGAGCTTAAACTAATAAAACCAACATGTAACAATATCAGGCAAACTTTTTTGCCTTAATTATTGAATTTGATGACATTAATACACAGGTGTCCCAAAAAAGTGGAACAAGCGTTTATTTCCTTAAATATTGATCCTAGACTTATAGTTTTAATTACAAAGTTTCATAAAATAAGGTAAGAATTTGTATGAAAATATTTTGATATCCAAGGGGGTTGATAATAAAAAGTTACAAAATTACATTTTTATACGGCTCCCGTAGAGCAAAAATATCAATTAGTAAAATGTTTCTCCTACATTCATCTATTCACATACCAAGTTGCACACTTCTAAATGCAAAACTTACAGAGATATAAGAAGACAAAGTTATTGACTTAGACCACTTTTCCATACCTCTCACCGCTGTTTGATCCAGTCCTTCGATGTACATTTTAGGGATAATATACATATTTCAAAAAATATTGAAAGGGCGGAATCAGGAAATAACAATGTATTTGTTAAATCTAAAAAATAGTCAAATAATACATTAATTGAAGTATTTAGAAAAATAGTTCACCTTGTGAACCTTCAGAAAATAGCCATGATGACAAATCAGCAATGAGGTTCATCTTCCCAGAAAAAAGCATTGCTATAAAAATATTACTAGAATACAATTGAAATACAATTTTCCAAAAATAGCTGTACCTTCAAATAATCCAAACTTGTAGTTGTAATTATTTGAATTGCATTTTAGAAAATTACAGTACTTTTTTTAGTAAGTGACATTTAACAACAAAATTCGAATATGTAGTAACCAACCAAGTTCCCGTTGAGGAAACATGAAAGTGAATACGAAACCTAAAATCAGCCAATGAAAAAAAACTCGACCGGAGTTTGCCTCTGCGAAACGGCAGGAAAAAAGAACAATAATTCGCCTAGTGCAAAACAGGAAATCCGAAATCCAGTTCTGGCTGAGTTCTAATACAGAAAGAATAGCTATTAGCCTTCGCGCATTATGTCAGTTAGTTTTACTCAATTAGTGCTTTCCAAAACTATTTGGTGTGCTGCCCCATCCTCTGTCTGTCTTACTTTTTCATTCATTTTCTGTCTTCTTTTCTCGTTTTTAACTTTTTTCGTTGATAATCGAACTCTCAGAGTGGAGAAGTAAGCAAATAAGGATAAAAACGAATTTTTAAAATGATTTTAGTGACTTCTTCTTTTAGTTAAAGTTTAATAATACGCGCAACGCTAAGAGCAAATAATTCAATATTCTTGTTATATTAGGATATATTCCTTTTATACCTTAAATTTTCTTCTTCTCAAGTTGTCCTTCCATTCTTTATCAAGTCGATAGTTGTAACTATCTGCAAATGAAATTGAATAACATTATGCGTAATTGACAAATTTTTTCAATCCTTTAGGATTGGTTAATGTACTACTTGACAAATAATTTCTCTGCTTTACTACGTTGAATAAATTTGCATTTCTGCAATAAGCATCTCCATGTAAATTTGTGAGCAGCACCTTGAAATTAAAAAATTAACATATCTCTGTAAGTTTTGCAGATAGAATCGTGAAACTTAATTGATACATAGATGAGCGTAAGAGGAACATTTCAGCCTTGACACTTTTGCTCTACGGCGAACGTATAAAAATTAAATTTTTTAAACTTTTCGTATTAAACTTCCACAGAAGCCAAAGTATTTTCAAACAAATTCGTACCTTATTTCATGGAATTTTCTAATTGGAAGTATATGTCTAGTTGCAATATTTAAAGAAATCCACTTTTTTGGGACACCCCGTATATGTGTTATAACTACTGCAGATCACTTACTAACCTTAACTAGACAAAATGATATCTGGCTTGCCAGTAGAAATTTTGATTTTGTTTTATTTCATTTCATTAATACTTATTTAACGAAAATTCTGCGAACGTTGCAATGTGTTTTATTGGATTCTTAAAACAAAGTGTCTTAAACAGTATTCCTTTCTTTTGATTATATTCCATAAAATGTAAATTCCATAAAAGGCGCCAAAAATTGCTCTATTATTAACTTTGGTGTATATTTAATTATTATATTTCTTCACTTTTAATTTATTCAAGTTTACAGAATTCCGATAGACATTCTTGATCTTACAATTCTAAAATTATATCTCAAAATTATATTGAATGTTCGCCTAGGTCAGCATAGCTATTTTTAGCACACAAACTCCAAAACCGGATTTATTTTTCTTTAAGCTGCGAATATTAGAATTCAACAGAAGACTTTACGCTATCGTAATAACTATCTATAGTAGTTTCCAGTGTTATTTTCTGCGCCGCAAGATCTAAATATAAAGTTTTCACTGAGAATGGCATGTTATCGCACGAAACTGAATATTTCTAACACTTTACGGTTTTTTCTTTCTAAAATATGCACATTACAATCCACGATGACGAATAACATTTTTCAACACGTTTGCTTACACGTGTAGTGTGGTTTCCGTTGACATATTCATCACGAATTATGTATCGGTCTTCAACAGATAACGCGTAAGAGCTGTTAAGATATAATAAATTCTTAGCCATGAACTATTCAAGTAATTATGGAAATAGCATCTGACGCATGCATTATGAAAATACGATATTGAATTGCAAATTTAAAATTTAAATCTTTTATCTACAAAGAACAAATATTAAAGAATCTAATCTTGGAATTCTGAAATGAAAAATACGTTGAGAACATTTTCCTTTTTTTATGAAGGTAATGATTCCTGAAATTCGGGAAAGTGAATATAATGGTGCATTTTTTGTGCAAGAAAAGAAATGTCCGTAGATTTCAGTTGTCTAGACCTAGAGCAACCAAATTAAAAGTTCTTTTTATTAAAATTCCATTTAACTGTAATTAAAGTTTACAATTTTATTGAATTATTTTTTTATGTTTGAACGAAATTTCAAACTTATTTTCACGAATTCCATGAACGAGTTCTCGATAAGCTATATATTCTGAAAGTTACCTTTTAGTTGATGTTAGATTGATTTTTATGATACATGCAATATAATTATAAGCTTTTGTTTCGAATCATACTCATGAATTATCAATTTTGTAAAAAAATGTTATGGAAGACTTTCTTCGGCTGCTTATTGTTGTCATTGTTAATTGACTTCAAAGTGAAAAAAAACCATAGAAATCATCTTTATGTGTTGAACTTTTTTTCCAAACGGTAAATTTTAACGGGATCAAATTGACGTCGAATATGATTCGTTTTGGTTATTTTGTACCCTGGTTCTCAATCCATTTTAATTTTTGGCGTCTTTGCTGAATCCGCATTTTTTCAAGGCTCTCTGTGTAAAAAACCAACAAGTACTTTTGAAATATAATTAATAGATTTTTCAAAGTTAGGTAAAAATAAATAAAACACATTTTAGTTTATATAAAAAATTATGAAACAGATTTTGATAAATATAATAATCAGTGGGTTAGATGAACGTTTTGAAAGCCACACACTTTGTCATGTCATGGAATTAAACCTTACACAACTTCCCTCATTTCTTTTTCCCACTTCATCATCCGCGATTGTAATGAGAGAATAGCAAAAATAAGAAGTAGCAAATATAATGAAAATCCTCTAAGCTTTAACATCAAGGAGTGGATTTATCTTCTACTGGCAACTCTGTTAATTCTGCGCTGCTGAATTTTGCTTTTAATGAATTTTCACAAGGCAACTAAATCAGGATATCTTCTTTGCAGAAAGAATCTCTTCATTTGCTTCCTCCAGTTGGAGCAGTGCCTTTAAATGGATCTCGAATCCGTGCAAATTCATATATATTATTTATGAAGTATTTCTCAAACCAGGTAATGAGTTGTATTAAGTGCTCATCCAAAATGTCGCGACCTGCGATTTTGAATTGAAGATGGGGATAAATTTATGAAAATAATCTAGTATCTTACGACGCCCTTGTGACACAGTCCAGATTCCCCAGGTTGCTGAGGGGCACATTTTGCGAATTGCTGATTTAGTTGATCATGAAAAAAGATAGAAATAAAAATTAAAATTAGAAATACTGGAGTCTATCCAACAGGAGTGGCGTTATAGTTAGCACGACGGGGGACGACGACCTGATGCACAAAGGGAGTGGCGCAATGATGACCTTCTCCAATTTTCTTCAGATCTTTAATTATCTAATAATTGAATAGCCATTTGCGTGAACTCGGTAATTAATTAAAAATTTGCCCCGACGGGGTGGTGTAGAGCATTCCCGACGGGGGCCCTGACCCCAGACACCCCACTAGCGCCACCCCTGCTATACAAGTGGAGTAAGTCACATGACAAACATAACAGAGCATGTGTTCCGACATCTTATTGAATGTCTCCTGTAAGATACTTAAAGGATGTCAACTTTAAATTGACGCAATACATTTGGTGTGTATTACGTGAATTTATTCCATGTAGTCTATTTGAATCTCCATTCTCGCTGAAGTATTAAATTTACGCTTTATAAATTTATTATTCAAGGTACAATAATATTTATATATCCATCATGCCAGTGTGACTTGAGAACCTATCATAAACTTCATGTTGGCTTTAGATACGTTATTTTTTTTTAAAGTGATAAGTTTCTGATTAATACTCAACTACTTTTAAGGCTTCATTTCAATATCGAACGTCAGGATGAGATCCCGAGAATAACAATACAGGATGTCCATAAATTATCTTTACAAATTTAGACTTTAATAGCTTCAAAACTATACTAGAGAATAACAAGTCCGATACACTTTCACAACAACAACACTTTCGGACACAGTACGGAAGGGAACCACCGTCCCTATCAACTATTCGGGCTTGATATATGTCATTTAGGGAAAGAGGTAGTGCTCACCATAAACGGGGTGCGTGTCGCCAATCTATTTCAGACGCCAACGTTGCACTTGGGTATCGGATCTTTTCTCTTTTATGAACCACGCTGAGCTTTCTCCTGTGGCGTCCACATTTTTCGTCAAATCTGCGTCACCTGGAAAAAAAATGAGTTATCTTGTCACATGATGAAAGCCATTTCTTATTATTTAGTAGTTTTAAAGTTATTAAAGTCTAAAATTGTAAATATGATTTATGGGTACATTTTATTATTATCTGATGGCTATCCGTGGATATCGCCACAGATCATTATAGAAACCAAAAACAATGGTGAGGTGAGGAATGTATGGGCGGCAATTTAGAGCATTAGAAACGTGTAGTTTAGACTTAGCTCCTTATTACGTAACACATTTCCCATTTTTAGCTCGTTCTCCATGAGTCAGACTAGAAAAATTAAATAGTAATAATCAGCCTCATGAAAGAGTTGTTTAATCGCACTAATTTTAAACATTTTTTACAAACATCCTTGGCGATCTTGCATTTAAAAACTGGGTGTTATTGAAATGTTCATTCTTATTTTAATGCCATTTTAAGCGATATTTACATTTACAGCTTTTTAGATAAATAAGCTGCTTTCTTATGTATTGTGAAGTTTAAATATCCAGCAAAAATAGAAGCATCTAATTGTGCTTGAAGTGAATAACATTATGAGAAAATAATTAAAAGCACCAATGCAAATATTTACACCTCTAAAAAGCAAGTCTTGGTCACTATGAGATTTAATTGAAGCTATTTGAAAACACAAATAAGAATTCAGTGGTATGCAAAGTCTAAATTTTAGACGTTTGGAAGATAGGGAAGGAATCTTAACAATTACTTAATTTTTAACATCTTAATCTTAGAAATTGAATCTCTCCTTATATTGGCAATCATAAGAGGAGGGAATTATTCAACAGGTATGTAAATAAATTCTTAAGATTTTCCTTCTTATTCTCCTACTGGGCTTCTCTCTTATCAGATCACCGCTCGTATGAAATAAAAATATATAAGTTATTTTTTTGATAAAACTTCTTCTTTCAATCTAGTGCTGTGCAGATTGCGCTTTTAATAATTTTGAATGAAAGAATAAGAAACTCGAGCGATATTTGACTACTTTAAATTCGTGGAGCTTCATTATCAGTACCATAACTTGAACATTTCATTAAATGAAAACCATACGTTTCAGTGAGTGAAGCCTTTTGATCATTTAAAGCAGAATTTCTCAAATTATGGCTCATGTACCTCTAAGGGCGCATTAAATTATGCAGCTTTAATTAAAAAGAAGGGATAAATATATTACCTACAAAGGATAAAGTTCTTAAATTATGAAAACATCAAATCTTTGAGAGATTAGATTTTCGTGTATGCTGTTAATCAAAACAAAATATAGGACACGGTTGAAACTTGAACTTGACTAATGTTCACATTAATGAATATAAAACCCGACATATCGAAATTGGTTTCAATGAAACAGGCTCAGTCCTGATTAGTCCTGATCAATAATAAATCTTAAAATTTTCAGTTATGTATTTTTACCCATTATTTACTACAATATGTAGTATATTTATATTTTATTTCGAAGTAAAAGTTTCATTTACGAATAGAATTGAATAATATAAATTTAAAATTTTTATTCTATGATTATGATTACTCCAGTTAAGATGCATTGATTTTTAATCGAAAACGATACGCTTTTATCATGGTACATATATATTGGTACTTATTTATGTCGTACAAAATTTCGAAAAGTTTGAGAATCCCTTCCCCCGCGATATAAAGCCTTAAAATAGGTAAACTGTCAGTGTTATAAAATTACAGATAATAATTTAAAATTTCTGAAGTTATATTGACTCTTAAGTTAATTAAAATTCTTATAGATTTTCATACACCTTCGAGCTAGCATATGGTATACTTTTACAATTCATTTCACTAAACATTAATTCATTTGCATTTCATTGAACTAAGTAATGAAAATTAGTTTAAATGTTTGAGAACTTGCATTTTTTCTGAAATAATCAGCTACTAATTTTAAAGCACAACAGGAATATATTGCATTAAAGTGAATTGCTGCTTATTACTGCTACTCTTATCACCAAGACTTGACGCATTTTCGATTAAATGAATGCCCTTGAGGTCTGTTTATATTGATCCGAAAAGTTATCGCCTTAGGTAAATCGGAAATTGCAGTTTAAATCGAGGAGTTAACTAACTGAGAGATGAGACCGTAATAGTTAACACGGGTCGCATTTAAACTGTTAAAGCAACATACTTGATTTGCCTTTGTATGTATTAAATAGTAGGTTCTGGTTATTGCTAAGTTGAGAAAGGAAAACACATTGCAGTGAATTTGAATTCAGTGTAGTTTGAATTTAAGTTTCAGTATCCATTCTGAAGTTCCATAAGTTCTTGAGTAGATTAAATATGAATATTTTCTTCTTCTCATTATAATCAAAATATAATATGTATCCATAATATATGTTATATTTTAGTACATATATTATGTATGTTTTTATAAAGAGAACACATATCTACGAAAAAATTGTGAACATTTGAATCGAGAACGAAAAAAGACGAAAACATGGTAAATAGTAAGTAATTTTAATAAAAAAAACGGTATACAGAAGTTTGAATAAAACAATTGTACAAAGAAAAAAAATTTGTTGTAACATTTTGATTTAATGTATTCAAAGTTTTTTTCCAAAGTGAGTTATTTTTCAGTGCTTTTTTGATACAGTACAGTGTATGGCAATGCAGTCTTCGAATGATTTAAGGACCATAAAGAATTATTCACGTGAGAACACTGAAGAAACAGAGCACTCACGTATTTCATCAACGAAAACAATTATAAGAATTAAAAACAATTTCTTAGAATTTTTAGTTCTGACGTTGAATTAATAAAAATAAATTAGATTTATAGACGATGTTTTAACATTGTTTTAATAGGAAATTCAAGGGATCCAAGAAAAGACTGAAATTACCAACGGTAGTGGTCTCCCCTAAACTTGCTCGTATACTTACCAAAAGGTGTCATTCCCCCCCCCCCACGCGCGAATAAAAATTGCGAACCTTCTCTAACCCAGAACGCCACGACTATCTAAAAGTTTCTTTTGGCGCGTGCACAAGTCGAAAGGAGGGTATTAGTAGTAGCGCGATTTCGAAGGTCACGAGTAGCGGCAATACGTACTTTGGCCCTGTTAAATAAAGAAAAATCATCTAATATGCAATTTGAACGCCTTTTTTTAACCGATTGACATGAAAATTGGACACAGATCTACCATTACTCTTAGACGATCACATACCGAATTTCATTTATCTCAGTAGTTGTATTTAGGAATGATGGCGTTCAGAGGTATGCGATTATACAGACAGACAGTCAACCCTATGACGGATTTGGCTCAAAATTTTATACAGACCTACGTTCTTGATTATAAACATGTGTACCAAATTTTATCCAACTAGCTATTCAAGTTTTTGAGTTACAGTGTTCACATGAACGCGGACAGACAGACAGACAGACAGACTTCCTGTAGACGGATTTTGACCAAAATTTGATAGAAACCTACAAATTATGTGTAATGATCACATACCAAATGTCATCCCTGTATCTCTAATACTTTTCGAGTTATCGTGTTCACAGACAGACACACAGCCAGACAGACGTAATTCCAAAATTGTGTTTTTCGGACTTAGGGAGGTCCAAAACGTGGAGATTCGTCAAAATCTCGAGATCGAAGTTTTTGACGATTATAATACTTTCTCTTTGTATACTTCGTATACGAGAAAGTAAAAAGGTTTAGCCGAGTACCACTGTGCATTTTAAATACTAAGGTTAGTTCTACATAAAATACAGCGATGTAATACAGGGACAAAATGTCCGAGAATTAGTGGACATATTACAAAATTACATAGAATATAAACTAGTACATATAGAAACAAAATACCTTTATTAACTTATTATAGAACTACAGAAGTTAATAAATGTCCATGTGAGATCCCGGGTTGCGCGTAGTTTGTCCAAGCGATGATCGATTTCATGCTATGTATTTGCAAGAATCTGAGGAGCTATTGAGTGAATAGTAGTTGGGATACACTGCTTGAGTTCATGCAAATTAGAGCAAGGCGTCTGATACGCACAACCTTTCACATAACCCCAGATGAAGAGTCCAAGGGAGTTAAATACGGAGATCGGAATATATGACTGCTGTTTGAAATTTTCTCATACAATCCACATCAGGCCACACCTAGCTCCATCGATCAGATTCTCTGAGGAAATAATGCTGTGAAGCAAAACTTTAGTAGCGCTTTAAGTTGTACCAGATATCCGAAAAACGTTACTGTTCCTAGTTGATGTTTTACATACTTTTGTTATGTGGCCAATAATTCTTGGACACCCTGTAGTTAAAACTTGTTGAAACTAAAATGTCAAACAACCTATTATTACACAATTGAGTCTTCTGTTTTCCTTGTTCTGTAAAATAGTTAACATTTGTTAATGAAACTAGAATGCAAAACAACTTATTTTAGCATACACGAGTTTGCATTCTTCTGTGTAAGGAAATCCGCGAGAACATAACATGCCGCACCTTCATCAAAAACAGAAATAATCAAATTTAAATACGGGTGCGCCATTTCTGAGTTTAGCTGAAATTTAAATGACTGGCTTTTCAATATTTTCCTTGCAGCTAAATTATTGGTGTTATTTTTGTTGTTATGAGATTAAATATGCGTGTTTTTACCGAGGCTATCATTAGGTAGGTAAAATATTACATAATTATATAAAATTACGTTCAAAGAATGGGATAAACAAGAAATGCATTATGTCTGGTGCGAATTAAATAGATATAAATGTCTTAACGATTGATGTAATAATGCATCCAAGATATGCTTAAGATATGAATTATCTAACAAGAAATATGTGATATGCCGTATAACGCGAATTAAATAGATTTAAATGCCTTAACGATTGATGTAGTAATTCATCGAAGATCTGCTTAAGATACATGTTATCTAACAAGTGATATATTTTAAAAAATGCAACTTACATGGACTGAAAATGTGAATATATATATATTTAAGGTTTATTTATGATCTGTTTAAATCAACGAATGTTTTTGATTTATTATAGGAGCTAATAATTCATAGAAAATTTATTCTTAGAAACATATTGGTATTATCAACAAAAAATTCTGTACTTGAGAGGTGAACTGTCTTAAGTCCAATTTTGCTTATTTTATTATTGTTATGCTATTTGCATTATGCCGACAGCATCTTCAGATAGTCAAATTGTCGTAGCCGTAGGCCGAGAAGAGTAGAAGATGACCGCTCTCAATAAATAAATAAAATAAATTGTACATTGCAATATATTGCGCTTTGGAACTTCGTTTGCCTCACCTGTAAAAGTTTAAAATTTTACTTACAATAGCTTACATCTGACGTGCAGACTCGTAGAGTTTATTAAACTTTATCATCGAATTCTTTTCTAGATACTATACTTTACTTTTACAGAACCTACTTCTCTGCGTTTAGGCTGATACAGATGTTGTACCGCTAAGCCATTAAGAATCTGCTGAAAGGCTGATACAGATGC
>BGPR01004028.1:0-121686 GCA_013235015.1 Araneus ventricosus
AGCTTTGAATTAATCACAAAAAAGATTTAACTTTAGAAGCAAAAACTGTTGAAATATATTCTTGTAGTTTGTCCACTTCTCCGATTGTATGGTAATTAATGCTTGTATAACATTATGTTACTCGATTCGTTGCCCCTGAATTACGTTGTCGAAAACACTAACGCATTCAAAACAAAACGCCACTTCTTGTTTTTATCTTCCTTTGATTTATTCAATCTGATCTCGTCGTCTCATTAGGTAGTTAGTCATCTGAGGGTGAATGCACCAATCGTTGGCACTGTACCTGTAACTGCCATCAGAAGGTCTAAAGTAAAAAACAGGTCTTTAATTTTACTGAATATTTCGTAATATTGTTTGAATGTTACCTATTGGTAGAATGATAATTTTTTGATTTTTCACAAGCAATGTAAAGATATAGCAAAATTCATTAACTTATGCAGTTGTTACTAATTGACAATTATTGTTCTTAGAAGTCTGTTATTAAAAAGGTTTGGGTTTGGCATTATTCGTATCTAATACAGTTTTTTAAAATTTCAGGTGTAAAGGATGAAGAAATATCTGTATTTCATTATTTAATGGTTTCTATTATTAGCTTTGATATCCAATAAGCCATATTTTGAGTGTCAATTAATCATTCGATATTAAGTCTGTGATTTTCTCAGTAGTTTTAAAAATTGAGGCTTGTGTCAGTAGTTGGCGCACAATTCAATAATTCAGACTTCTATCTAAACTTCGGTTAAACGCAGTTTATAATATGAGGCTAAAATGAGTTTAAAATCTTGTTTTGTTTGTTTTATTGTAATATTCCATTTGAACAAGAAATCTAATTTTCAATGTTGGACTTCACTGAATCCTGCTTTTCCGCAACATAATCGGATTCATTGGATTTCGTTCTGCCGTTCTCTGTTTTTAATAGAACAATTAATTTTCATCTTTGTCTGAATTTCGAAGAAAGGCGGTGTATTTATCCGACCATTAAATTCTCAATGCGAAAATATGGACAAAGGTTTTGAAAAGAGGAGATTCGAACTTCTAGTCTAAAACATCGTACCATGATAAATGTTTTAGGCAAGCATAAAATTTATTCAATATAGTTTCAACGCGCGTGAGTAAGAACACGGTGACTAAAAAAGTGAAAAGTATGGTTATGAAATATATTTAAAAATGTAGTGTAATCCCATGGAATGGAGAACAAAGAATGCGTTTATTATCATCGCACCTTGCATGTATGTAAAAGGAGTAACCAATGCAATGAAAAGTATTGTTGTAAACTATATTAAAAATATTTTTAAAATTTTTAAAAGCTAATTTTTTTTTATTTTATAAGTGGTATAAAATCGGTTTTCGTGCCATAATATGCTCCAAATCTATTGGGAAAAAACATTAATATTTCAATGACTTTGTCATTTAAAATCTAATTAAAAATTTTAAGAACCTTTCCTTTGTGAGCACCTGCTACCGAAGCAGTAACTGCCTGCCAAATTTGATAACTCTAGATCCAACAGTTTGCCCTATAGCGCGTTTTGAAGGATTTTTGTATCATGCATGTCACTTGTCGCATTACGCACTTCACAGATAGTATCCAGCCTATAAAGATTATCATGTTAAAAGACGAGTTCCTACAATGAATCCAGGGTTGCTGTAGATCTGCAGCTGCCATGTTTAGGTAACGAGAATGACTCCTATGCTGGTAATTGGCCATTCTGCATCTCACCTGCATGAATATTGGGACACTTTAGCCACGATCTCATTGAACGTGCTACACGCTCACTTCATTTTGAATGGAAGAAATTGGAACTTAAAGTGTTTCGATCACGAAGCTAGAACTATGGATGAATTTAATGGAAAAAAGTTTAAGAGAAATGCATCTGAAACGAAAGTTTTTGTCGAATCCATCTGAGAGAGATTGTGTGGTTGTTTATTTTTCTACCGGAAGAAAACAATATAATAAATTCCTGTTTGCAAGCCGGAAGGCGAAGGTTGACTCATAATAATAATTTCATGGGGGTTGAATCTATGCGGATGACAGAGTGGAAGAAAATGAATGTAACTGATGAGTGTTTTCTAACAAGAAGTCACGTGAATGCGCTAAAATGCAGTCGAAATTAGGGATTGAAAATCGGTTTTCGGCCCATAACTTCTAAGTATTTGCAGCTATCGAAAAACTTTCGGTTCAAAAGTCGTTCGTTATTATGAGCTGGATGGCCCATCTACGAATTCGACCGAGATTTTCACCCTCCCTACGACATATAACTCACAGATGCATATCCAATCTTGGCGAATACCTGCAGAACTTTTCCCGAAGTCGTGTCATGAGAACCATTGTGAATCGGCAGTATTTCTTTAAAGAATCTAACTAAAAACTAATAAAGAGTTAGGGAAATAGCTAAAATATAAATTGGAAATATTTATTCGACAAATTTTGTTCACATCTCCAAGTCAAGATGATTTTCTTAACTAATTTGCTTTACAAATATCGAAGGATTTGATAGACGAAGGCCATGTGAAAGATTTCGTGGTCCCATTCGGGATCGTAATTCCCATTCTAAGAAGTCACTAACGCAGTGAAATCTAAATTCTCTATTATTATTTTAAACGAATTTGTATACTATTTTCTTATTTCCTGCACCTGACTGGGGTCATGGCAGTAAAATTTCCGGATCGGTATATAGCGAATTCGAGATCAGATTCTATCGTTTATGGGAGTCATTCGACCTCACATTCATGTGGCATGGAATCTTGAAGAGTGAATTGTCGGCTAAGATATCGTCCACAGCATCTGAATATGATTCGAAATTCCGTAAACGAGGTCCGTTTTGAAAATAGTTGTAATGCTCCAAGTGCGGCGTTGATAAAGCAAATGAAATCTATAGTTCACATCTCTTTCCAAAATTGAATAGTTTGCGTACACCGGAAGAGCGAAAAAAACTAAATTACATAATGAAAATGTTATGAACGGGAAAATAATGAATGAACGTCGATGAATTCAAAACGTTACGCAAGAAGCGAGATACAATTGGCAAGAATGCAGTCACGTGACCACTAACAATGCTTTTTCCACTGTAATGACGAAAGCAAATTATCAATTTAAAATTGTTCGAATAATTTATCCTGCCTATTTGAGGATCTAGTGGCAATAATGACAGAAGTTGTCCCCATCTTGATGACTTTCTTTTTAGCAAACGCAACTGGATTAATAAAAATTTTCCGGTCGTATATTTGTATATGATTCTGGCTAATTTTGTGCTTTCTATCTCCTTTAACAGTTGGTATGTTAAATTTTGAATCAACCTATATTTTTGCATTTCTATCACTGATAATTGATTTCATGCCTTGTCATTGATCTCGTCTTGAGATTCAGTGTGTGTGTGTGTGTTTTGCTGTTGTTCGATTCCGCAGCATGAAAGGATAAATAATAGTCCAGTCAACGAAGGGTTTGAAAAAAACATTAAATCATTATAGTTTTGAAAATTGGTACACTTGTTCATGAAGGGCTTCTGGTGAACATACTAAAAGTCCCCGGTCCTGGGGAATGAGCTCGCGCCACCATCTTTGATTTCATCCCCCATTTTTTTAGTTTTTTCTGAATATCTCGAATACTATTCAGTTTTCAAATTACAATTGATTCAACAAATTAAAGAGCGTAAAATTCCCTACAAATACATACTTTTTTTCTTCCAGGTTTAATAGTTTCTGAGATAATGGGTCTCAAAGATTACCGCCATCTTGGATTTAATCCCCCTTTTTTAGTTTCTCTTGAATATCTCGAAACCTATTTAATTTTCAAATTACATGTAATACAACAAATTAATGATCGTAAAATTCCCAACAAATCCAGGCTTTTATTTTTTTCTAGCTTTAATAGTTTCTGAGATATTTAAGAAAAAGAAGGGGGAAACCAGGAAGATGGCGACAAAATTTGAGATTATTAGAGACCCATTATCTCAAAAACTATTACAGCTAAATCAAAAATAAAGGCATGCGTTTGTAGGGAATGTTACGCTCTTTAATTTTCTGATTGCAAAAAATTTAGAAATTGAATATATTTTGAGATATTCAGGAAAATTAAAAAAGGGGGAGGAAATCTAAGATGGCGGCAACCTTTGAGATCCATTATCTGAGAAGATATTAAAGCTGGAAGAAAAATAAAAGTATGTATTTGTAGGGAATTTTACGCTCTTTAATTTTTAAAATCAATTGCAATTTGAAAACTGAATAGTTTTCGAGATATTCATGAAAAACAAAAAAATGGGGGATGAAATCAAAGATGGTGGCACGAGCTCATCCCCTGGGACCAAGGACATTTAGTATGTTCACCAGAAGCTCCTAGCAAACAAGTGAACCAATTTTCAAAACTATACGATTTAATAGTTTTTTTTTTCAAACCCTTCGCTGACTGGACTATCAACTAAGATTTTTTACAAATTTATCGACATTGAGACCAATTATCTCAAAAATTATTAAAGCTTGAAGAAAAATCAAAGCATCCATTTGTAGGGAATGTTACGCTCTTTAATTTGTTAAATAACATGCAATTTGAGTATTGAATAGTTTTCGAGATATTCAAGAAAAATTAAAAAAGTGGGAGGAAATCCAAGATGGCGGCAACCTTTGAGACCCATTATCTGGGAAACTATTAAAGCTGGAAGAAGAAGAAAAGTATGTATTTGTAGGGAATTTTACGCTCTTTAATTTGTTAAACCAATTGTAATTTGAGAATTTAAAATTTTTTGATATACTCAGGAAAAACTAAAAAAAGGGGGATGAAATCCAAGATGGCGCCGCGAGCTCACCCCCTAGTACCGGGGACTTTTTCTATGTTCATCATAAGCTCCTTACGAACGCATTTACCAGTTTTCAAAACCATATGATTTAATATTTTTTCACTCCCATTTTGGACTTTCGTTGACTGGACTATAAAGGATTTTCGTTTTTATCTTTTGATGTCAACCACTGATACTTTCATCCCATTTGTTTCATAAAATTCTATTTCCAGCTAATGCATTTTCTTTCCTATCACGGCGGTATCACACAAATGAAAATTTTCGATTACTAAACAACAGTAACTTATCATCAACGTATAGTTGTTTTAAGAATGCTTATCAATAAGAATTAAAATTATTGTGAAAAAACCTATTCCGCTAGATATTATATGATGATTTCGTGTTTTCTTATCATTGATTTGAAAACTAAAAAAGTGGAAAATCAACTTGCATTTCTAATTTTTACGAAATAAATATCACTTTCTAAACTTCGTGTACCTTATAAATATTGCTTTAAATAATCATTAATATTATTTTAAATAAAGTACCAATACAACGAATAAAAACAATCTGTGAAATTGTTCATCGCATCAACATAAATTATACAATTTAGAAAATTCAAGCGTAATTGCTTTGAAAGGAAACTGGTGTTTAAAAAGAGAGTAACGAAAACGAGTTTAAAAACATTAATAATAAAATAAACATCCACGCGTGTTTAAAAAGCACTGTTAAATATTCATGTCCGTTTTTTTAAATGTGTTTTTATGCTTGTTTTTTTAAAAATAATGATTTAAGCATTCACGTTTGTTTGAAAAACACTTATATGTACATAAAAACACTTATACAAATAAAGGAAAAGTGATGCTTCGGCATCCTTATCGGGGTTGTAATTTTCACAGCCTATCCCCTTTACAGGTAAAACCACAAATAGACATTCGTTCATAGTTTTCATCTCTCTCTCTCTCTTTTTTTTTACTTTTTGCCCCAATCAGTTTTCTTTGGTTATATTTTTTTCAGAAATCCTTTGTCTATAACATACATCCGAAAGAAACACTACCTGCTTATTTCGAATCATGAAATTTGTTTTTCATTTTTTTATAAATCAATTATTTAGATAAATAATCTTTGCCGATGAAAGTAGTTTAATTTAGTTATATTCACGTTTCGCTTTGTGTAGCTCGTTGTCTATTTTTAACGATCACAGCATTTGAGCCGGCACATCCCCTCCACACTTCCTAGCCATACCAACGAGAGAAAGCTTGACGTACGAATGTCAGATTTAACTTTCATTTTATCTAAATCCATCGCATTAATTAATGTATGGTAATGGCATTTAAGTACGCTAAATTTGGCGTTATTAAATACCGTTTTATATTATTCATTAATTTTATTACTTAATAGTTTTAATCATTAAATCATAAAAAACAAACCGATAATGGACTTCTGATGG
This sequence comes from Araneus ventricosus, assembly GCA_013235015.1. Classification (NCBI taxonomy): domain Eukaryota; kingdom Metazoa; phylum Arthropoda; class Arachnida; order Araneae; family Araneidae; genus Araneus; species Araneus ventricosus. The sequence goes on from BGPR01004028.1 coordinate 6,214, forward strand.
AATACCTTCGTATAGTATTGTTCATACCGTGTTACTGTAAATATCCCTCTTGATGTGCGGAATATGTGTACAGAATATTTTTTTTTTAATGAAACGAATTCCCTAAATCTTCAATTAAATCTTTGACTACCATTTCAATCTTGAAAAATTTACTTTAGTAATCACAGAATTTTTATGATTCAGTGCTTAAAACTAATAATATATAATATTTAGTTAAAATGGTATTTAATGAAGCCAAATTCAGCGTAATTAAACACCATTACCATGCATTAATTAATACGATGAATTTAGGTATTGATTTAGCAGATTTCAGCCACGTCGTGATTTCGCCCTTTTGGGGAAGTTGGCTTGTCGGGATTACGACTTATACCTACCACCAGTCCACTGTGGCCCTTTTATCGAGGAAAATAAACATATCTTCACTGTTATAGCAATATGTCGCAAGTCAAGAAACCACACACAGTGAAACATACGAAATTTAGACGTAACAACTGGAACTATTAGTGTATAAAAACACACAACAGTCAAATATCAATACAACAGTCTGAGAGTAGTAGTGGTTAATCTATAACAAGTGTTTTGCATCAATAAAATGTTTTTGCAAATTTAACGACATTTTGATATAACAAAGGCGATATCATGGATTCTATAATTAGACAAGCGCATTAGCGTCAACTGGGGACGAGAAAATTAATCATCTAGCATTTTTGAATGCAAGCAATTTTGATATAGTGAAAATTAAAATTCCTTTTTTAGAGGGGGTGGCACTCTATATTCTGAGAAGTATTTTTTGCAACATTGCTCGTTTCTGAATTGAATAGCCGCCACTGTTCATATATTTGTAAATATATAGCCGATTAAAAACTGCGAGGACAGATTTTTTTATAGATTAAAAAAAAAAAAAAGACAGAAACGTGAACTTTCAATCACAGCTGTGTATTTAACCTCTTAGTTTCTCTTTTGCAGTCATGTTTTGTTTGATGGCATGTCGATTCACCTGCTCTTCGAGTTCAAAGGATTTCTAACATTCGTTTCAAAACAAGAACAGACGTCTATGGGCAGTTGATGTATGCATTATCTTCCTTTCATTCAGAAGCGCTTTCTTTATTATCTTGATTATCACTATCGTTTGCTTGTTTCTGATATTTTTTTTCCTGTTTGAGATAAAAGCGGAACCATTAGACAAAAACATGTCCCGCATATGCACAGAAAGGAATGTTATCAGTTATTCTGATAAACGAAGACTGTGAATTGTACAATGTAATATCTTATAATTTTTTAGTATATCTTATAATTTTTCGGTAGAAAAAAATACTTGTCTCTCAAACATTTATATTTAAGAAATTGTTTTCAAAAATCATGAATGATCAACAGTAATCCTGTCCTTTTAGTTTGTGATAAAAGATATCTACATCATCGCCGACACCAACACCGACATCTTTCACCTAAATAACTCGTAGATATTACACCAAAATAATAATAATAATAATTAAACGAATAAAAACAAGATGGTACCGATTTAAAGAACAAAATAAGATTGAGCTGTGAATTTATAAAATGCTTTTAGAAAGTGACGTTTAGGCATTTTACTTCAACTAAAATTCAAGCTCAATAATTGTAACTCAATAATAATATCCCTGAAAGTTATTTTTTATTTATATTTGTTTATATTTTTAAATTTTATTTATTCATTTATTTTAAAATTATACTTTAAAACGAACTTATTGAAATTGAAGTGTTTTCTCATTACTGGTTCTCATGCAGAGTAAAAGTGCATAGCACTAAGGCTCTTATCTGTTTACATAAAATACTAGAAATAAGATAGAATACAGAACAGCAAGTTACTTAAAAGAAAAAAAATATTAAAAATAATCAGATGTTTTATAATTTGATTTCATAAAGAACTTCATCAAAATTGGCTTAGGTTCATTTTAAAGATTCCGTCTTTGATGTCTGTTTTATAATTTATTTCTGAAACAGATAAAACTATGAGATTCATTTACATTGGCTTGGATTTTTATTGAAGTTTTTCAACATTCATTTTTTCATCTTGAGCAATAAAAATCCAAAGCAGCTTTCTAGTTGTTTTCGTTATGTTCTTTCATATTGTCTGGTAATAACAATATGAAATAACATAAGACCAGTACATAACTTGAACCCATAAAGATCTTACAGTAAGCAGAAACAACATTTCATCATTTCTGACTATTGCCATGTTTTATAATTTTAATTTTTAGCTCAACTTTAATCTTTAGCTCAATGCCAGAGCATAGTTTACTTGCCTAGTATTTTGAGTCTGTTTTCTCTGCTAACAGTTCCTACAGTACTACTACAGCAATTTGTATTGATCTATGGTTAAATTACTGTGTCAGTAGCAGAAGCGGTTATAATAGTTAAATATCTCGCAAATCGCAAGGGGATAAACAAATTCCTCTTTAAAAGGAGAAATCATAATTTGGAAGAGAATATGATTCTAAAATTCCATTTTTTTTTTTGTCTTAACTTATCTTATAGTCAAGGGATATCAATCAAGAGTGTTGATACGAAATTAGGCGTTGAGGAGGAATTTGTTTAACATTGCGAAGATCCTGAAATGGAATTTTAAATGATATTTTATCAAGTAAAAATTCTATGTTCTGTCTGCCAAGAGATTATTGGATAGGAGAAATCTCTTCGACGCTCCTAAATGCTTTCTGTAACAGGGTCAATAAGAATGCTGAAAGGATAAGAGTAATGGAAATGCAGCCCTTGGTCTACTGACATGAAATCGATCAGCAGATGTATATAAAGCTTTTGGCATAGGCATAATTATTTGCAGTGCTGGATTAAGCCCTGCAGTTGTCCTTAGGCATTGTTAGTTTTAGGGGTCCCCCCTTTCCCTTCCTCGATTTCCAAAACAAGATATTTTTTATTAATTTTAATTAATCTCTATACATGCAAGTTTTTAAGTAACACATATAATGTCAAACTGAAATAACAAAAAATTTAAATTGTGGATCACCATCAAGAGAGTTGGTTTTATTATAAAAAATTTTAAAAATTAAATCGCGTATAGAAACTTTCAATTTAAAATTAATGTTAAACATAAATTTAACTTAAAAAAAATTGCAAAACGATTTTGGCAGAATCTTAATATTCTAATACAAATATTTCCAGAGCAATTGACTTGTGAATTAGTCAACCAACTGCGAAAAAAATTGAACAACATTAATCTGTAAACAAATTCTAAATCACGGAAAAAACTCTAAGAATAAAGTTCTGAAATTTAAGCAATGCTTAATTTTAATTTGAATATGCTTGAGTACATGGACCTTGTAAGTAAAATGTAAGCACAAAATTAGATTACACTGAAAATACCACCTCGGGGCCCTCAAAAATTGTGGGTCCCATAGGCAGTTGCCTAATTTGCCTATTTAGGAATCCGGCCCTGATTATTTGGAGCAATTCCAATATTATATAAGATAGTTCCTTTGCAGTCTTCTGTCATACTCAGACCTCTCTTCCTGTTCTTGAAGTTCTTGGTGAAACTGTAGGATCTTTCTTTTGGCCGAATGATGTATATTTGATCATCAGTCCATGATTTCTCTTGTAAGACAGTCTTACATCTTCGACACATTCTATCGAAATATTCTGCCTTCATTAATTCTAAGACGAAATTATTCATTTTTGTAGCAGTAAACCCATGCGAAATGTTCGCACATTCAACCTCCCCCTTCCAAAAAATGATTTAGTCTTTTATGGGTTTTTGAAATTAAATACGCAGTGAGGTGTATACACAAAATAGCAAAAACTGTTTATTAATGTGAAAGTATTTACAATTCAGAATACCTCTTTGTATACAATATTTGATTATCTCATTTTCAGTAATTGCTACAAAAATGTTGTTAGATTTAGTGTCTTTGAAAAGGCTATATAGAGTTAAGTGTCAATGAGTAAATACAGCAATTGACAAGTACAATCCAGATTTTTAAAGGCATTCGTTCCTGAGACGTATTTATAGTCATTGCAAAGGCAGCTTTCAGTGGGACAGCCCTCTAGTCATTTGTTGGATTGGGAGACGTTCATTCTTGGAACGATAAAGAGTTTTTCCCGAGTTAATTAACTGAGCAGTAACAGTGTATTCTTGGAAGTGCGTGGCGTCCTTTCTTGCCCCATGGATTAAACCCTTTTTAGGTTTAAATTTCTGATTAACATGATAATAGTGTTAATCTTCAAAATTAATTTATGTGTCGGCAAGCCTGATAGGTTTAAATCATTTAAGAATTCTAGAGGATACAATTTGTTGTCCGGATTGAACGGAATCATTAACTGTAGTAAATTTTGCATCCTCTTTCTGCAATGTTTTCGTTGATTTTTGTGAAATTGACATTTTTTGGTTGTAATATGACTGTGTTGATGAAGTCAGTGACATTTTTGGCATAATTCAATTGGCATTGTTTTAATTTTTATTTTACTTGAATTTTATACAAACGTAAACTGAGATGCTATGTCAAAAGTAAGAGAAAAAATCCTATTCACTGATACCTTATTCATTGCTATTGGCTTTGTATTAGTTGAGAAAAAGCGATGCTGACAATAGGAATAATGCACAGGATAAATAATCATTCTTTGACGGACATATTGCAAGATTCTCATCAAACAAACTCAGTATTTTGTAACTAATATCTTTTAACATCGCTTTAGTTCATTTGATTTAACCTTTGATTTCTCGATAAATATAAATAAAATAAAGTCAGTGTTCTGATGACAAAGTACTTTTTATTGCCGAGTTTTACGGTACAGACGAACTACATTTCACATCCATTCGACATAACACAGGTTGGCGCACCATAGCTTTAAATGCACCCTAAAAAAACCATCAACCAACCATGATGAGCTGTCTTTCTCTTTACTTTTTTCTTTTTAAAACTGTGTTGATGGCAGCGTTTAATGAAGTCAGTTTACATGACGTCACAATCGCACGGCAAAAGTAAATGTTCCTATACCATTTAGCAGTGTGTTTACTCACGCTTACGAGATGTAAATATTGCAAGCAACAAATAAAAGATGCGCAACGGATTTCAAAATTTTATTGAAGAACTGCGTTTAATGTGTATCTCGTGAACCTGAATTAAATCCATTGTAATAGGAGATTTCGCTTTTCAATAATCCCTCTGGAAATTTGATCCTTTATCAAGATATCCTTTTCAGTTTTTTTTTTTTTTTTTTTGGAACGGTTTAACACGAATTCTTCATTAGACAAAAAGCAGTTATAATTTCCATTTCTAAATGTTTTTTTTTCTGAAAAAGAATGCTTTGGAGGTCAATTATGCAATTTAGAAACCAGTGGTTTAGCCAGGGTAAATGGTTCCTGTGGTGTAGAAATTTTTTTTGCTCCCTCCTCGTCGTCTTTTATATACTTGGTGTTGAAATGAATGAAATTATGAATATTTAAACAGCGCGTGATGATATTTTTTTCATTCACTTTACTTGCAATATATCCAGAAACATATAAAGCATTTCCTTCATTTTATTACACACTCTTCTAAAATAAAATCCTTTTGACATTAAAATTTTTAATGCCTTGTTAGTAGTGGTGGGCGTTTCGATTATTTGAGAAAAGAAAGGAGCCGCTAGTTCGAGATAAATAAAAGTGGAAAAGGAACAAATTGTTGTCTGTAAAAAAAAAAAAGTTTAATTAAAGAGTTTAATCTCGTATTTTACCAGCCATTTTTAAAAACATTGTATTCGCACAAATGTTCGTTTTTACGGATGTTCGTTGTTGTTATGTTTTTCGAAATTCTTCTTTTCTTTCTTCCTTTCTTTTTATCTTTTGTGACCGATAAGAACATAAATATTTGAAAATGTTATAGGTAAAATCCTTTTTTTGCTTACTTTACACCTTGTAGATACAGAATAACATCGTATTAAAAACTTTCGATTCATAAACCCCGAGCAAAATGCGAAAACAGTTAAGATTTTCGATATATATATATATTTTTGAAAACTTGAGCATTTTGAGGCTATTTGTATATTAAAGACTAATTTTATGCTTTAATGTATTTATTTAAAAGAAAATATTTCATCGTCCTTCTTCCTAATTGCTACTAGACTCGACCAGACTTGAAATTCGGGCCTGATCGAGTCGAGCTACAGTCATACTCAGATTATAAAAAAACAAAACAGTTTTTAATTTGTAAATTATTTTATTAAAACATGAACAACATTCCATAAATAAAATAAAAATAAATTCAATAAAATAAAAAACACTTATGTTATTAAAATAGCATGGTTATTTTTTCTCTCCTCCATAAGATTTTAACAAGAATACTAATGCTTCAAATACTTTTCAAGTCTGGCTACAATTCTGGGGGCAATGCTGATCTCTAGTTTGTATTTTCAGCAGTATTTCTAAAAATCGATTATCCTTAATTATCAAGTTTTAAACAAGCGCAGTGATGGTATTTCAAAAGGATCAAAATTAGCACAGAATTTTCAGATGATATAAAAAATAATTACTAACAAATAATTTTAGAAATTTTTGAAATGAGCTATAATCGTTGTCAACGCTTGATGTGAAAATGTACTTATCTCTAAATAAGTGCTGTTTTTTTTCTTTAAAAAAAATCGGAAAAGCTTTATAGCATTAGTATTCTCGTCAAACTTTTGTGAGAGTGGAAAAAGAGCGGTTCTGTATGAAATAACACAAGTGTTTTATTTATATTATTTCACTGAGTGAATGTTACTCACATTTTAATAAAATAATTTACAAATTCAAAGCATAATATATATATTTTTTATTTGAATATACACTTTTAGCGTATTTCATATTTTTCTTTAGACTTATGTATACAAATTAAAAATGCTCTTATAATATATAAATAAAAAAATAATGTTTTAGCTTTTGAAATGTATTTAAAAATCTTTTTCTTCATCGTATTATTTGGAAATTTTTCATCGTTTACGAGAAGACGTATCAGCTCATGGCTCCCGTTGCAAGTCTGAACTATTTTAATTTTCCCGACTTTTTTTTAAAATTTTCATAAACGCACTGCATTGAATCCGAGGCTATTACTGTTGAGCAACGGATTCCGTGACTACTACTTTTGGACGACTTTACACCGGAAAGGGGTGTCAGACAATGAGTCATATGAGCGCATTTCCGAAGTTCTTTGTTAGATCACGCTCAGTAAAATGCAGACATCACCCTTCCATTCTTCACTTCCCCGCTATTTTGATGAAAATAACTCCGCCCGGCGCGTGCGCAAAAGCGCGGAGGGTTTCCGAATCCGTTGCTATACAATATTTTCGAAAACTCATAATTAGCATCTTTTTTTTCGTTAACCTCACTTTTAACTAGACTCCAAAAACTTTTTATTGTAACCGCATTGATCTTTTTTCTGCATAATTTCGTTGCGTATTTTCAAAACTTTCCATCTAGTTGAATTGAATTTGCTTAAGAAAAAATAAATCGCGGTTTTTCTTTTAAATAATTTGCGTTTTCAATCAGAAAATCCAAGGAAAAAAATTGTTTGCCGTTTTCAGCTATGACTTTATAAATAAATGAAATAAAGAAAATAAATAAACTTGTTTGAGCGTAATTGTCAGTGGGATGCTTACGCTTCTGTTGAAGAAACCGCGGGAAAAGCGCAGGGACTTCTGACAACAGAGTACCTCTTTATATAATGATTCAAAAAATATATAAAAACATGAAACATATGCTAATGGTTTTTCAGTCTGTACCATATTACTTATAAATAAAACTGTTTACTCAAAATCTCTGAACACAACTTATTTTTAATTATGAATTTTCTTACGTTATAGAAATTAATTAAAAATAAATTCCCCAGATTCGGAAACTTTTATCAATACTTTCTGTAAAGCTACCGTCATCTGCTAGTTGAAAGTATTCAAAGATTGCCAAAATTTTTTACATTTGATTTCCTCAATCGGTGAAAAGAAATCAAAAACTGCAAAAGGGGGGGGGGATGAAATTGACAAAAACAAATTCGAGGGTATCGTGTGGTAACATGAATATGTTTCATTACCACATCTGATAATTTTTAAAACGGTATGAAGTAAACAGAACATAGTTTTGGCACATAAGTAGCAATCTGTAGTTTGTTGTAAAACGCAGAAATTTATCACTTTTTTGTACCAATTCGATAAAATCATCAACTGAATCGAAAAAAAGATTTTCAAAATTATTTTGGAAATTGATTTGATCTGAAATCAGCAATAATTTCATTTATTGTTAGTTTGACGATAAAAACATTGGAGAGTTTATTTTATCTGTAATATATTTATTCATTCCGTAGGGAATGGAGGAAAATGAACATTGAGAACAAAGGAAAAAATAAAGAACAGAATTGAGAAAATTTTTATGATAAGTATATCTAGAGCACTGATGTTAAATACCCGGGTATTTATTTTTAGGGGTAAACACCCTGGGTATTTATTTTTCAATTAACTCTATTCATAAAAAAACATATGCTCTGGTGTGTACTATGGTATTGCTATATACACACACATTATATATTGAATGTAAAGTAAGGTAAAAAACTAGAAACATATGAAACTTTTGCAACTTTTTAAATTTTATAAAAACTAAAGAATTTAGTCAGAAAAAATAAAAGCAGTACTACATCATGCATCTTACATAAAATACATGATTTAAATATCAACTGTTTTTAATTACAATGAGTAAATGAATAATAATGTATATGCTGCTTTTTTTAAAAAAAAGAGAGCTATTTCACCTAAATTTAAAAAAAAGAAAATGTTGATTTCGGTTTTAAAATAATAAAGAGCTGATAATAGAAACTAAAATGAAAGATACAACTGTTTATAATTCGTTTTGGATTAATTAGTCAAAGAACCGGATATATCTGATGAAAAGTTGTCAGATGTTTATATTCAGTTCTAACAGTTTTTAAAAGTGATAGTGAGCCTCTTGTTGCTGCAATTGTTGTGTTATTTGAAGATATGTAGGCATTTTACTCGCTATGTCGGGGTCATCTGGATCATCAACATTAGTCCTTGAATGTTCTTGAAACTTCAAATTTAATATAGTTCCATGAAGGAATTTCTTTCAAACAAAATTCAATACTGCAACCCTTTCCTAAAGCTTATTTATTTGTCTCGGAAAAAAAAAAAAAAAAAACAGTGCCTAAAAACGGTTCCGGTGCATTCCGCCTCCTCCACTCCACCCCTGGTTAGAACCCTTAATTACAATAAAGTCAATGCTTCAAAAACTTTAAAGTTTTTTAAAACAGATAAATTCAGTAAGTCAAACCAAGTATTCAGCAGTGTGAACGGGCCATAGAAAGGAAGACAAAGTGCCTGAAGTCCCTATAGTCTCTCAAAATTTCCGGCAGAAGAACCGAGGGTGAACCCATTAGTACCATTTGTGTCAGTAAAAACTCTACGTATAAAAGATCTGATCAAAAAATATGCACACAAATATGCGCGTGCATATATAAATACTCACGCACACACATTTAAAACAGCACGGCAGAAGGATGCAAAACACACAATTTTGACCAAAGAGTTGCGTTCGCACTGCAGCAATGACCACAAAGACCACTGACCATCTAGTTCAAAGCCACAAAATACCTCTCCAAAGAACTACAAGTTAAAATTTAAAAAAAAAAAAAATCTAATTAAAAATCCATTATAAAAAGTATCTCAGAAAAACCGCAGCAAAAAAACAAACAAAAAGACCAGCCGGCAAAAAACATTTAATTAAGATTCTAATATACAAAAATATAATAAACTATGCCCAACTTGTAGCATGGCATTATAAGAAATTCATCAATCAGAAGCTTTACTTCCGGTATCTGTATAACATAAAGGTGTTCAAAATTGTTATTCCATTGTAAGTGTCATTCCAACGAGAAAAAGGAAATTATCCTTCGATTCCGTTTATTTGCTGAAATATCTTATTTTGATTTTTGATGGTATTTTTTAAAAAAAATTGTTGAAAACTTTAATTTAAAAATATAAGAAATTAGTATTATATTTATAAATTTTATATGCTTCATTTTGAATACTTTTTTTTGCAAAATACCCAGTTTGTGGATATTTATCAATTTTATGTTTAATTTTAAAACACCATTTTATTTCCAAAATCCCCAGTTTTTGGGCATTTATAAATTTTATGTTTCATTTTAAATCACCATTTGCAAATGTTTTTCTTTCTTTTTCAAAATACCCAGTTTTTTGGGTATTTACCCTGGCTTCGGGTAAATACCCAAAAAATATTTACCCACCCACTGGATATATACCCACCCCACATCACTAATCTAGAGTGATTTTGAATTACATGACTTACTATATGATTGAAAAAAAAACTATAAAGCTTTGTTCTAGTTATCACAGTGATTTTAAATGAATTTCAAGAGTGCATTTTAAGAATTATTATTTTCGTTCGTATTCTTATAATACATGAGAACTTGTATTTTCTGAAATACTGGATTATTTGCAGTTTTATAATTATGAAATAAAATTTTCGTCGCTTTTAAATTGCTTAATAGTTTTGCTTTTATAATTAAAAAAATTAAATAAAATATTAATTAACTGTAGATTTACGACTTTATTTAATTATCAATTAATTTGAAAATTGTTGAAACGTAGTCTCCAAATTAAATTTGCTCTCATCTACCAGCTTTCAAAAGCATTAAATTAAGAAAAATAAACCATTGAATGATATCATTTTTATTTTCCCATACCTTCATTTTTAATAATTTTTAGCTAATAAGTAAATTGGTCATGAACGTTTTCCGGCTTAATAATAGTATCCAACTCGCAAATAATAAACCGCGCTCGGTTTGAATTACTTTCCTGAACTCCCATTTTATTCGTTATTTTTTTCATGCGTTGTCATTGTACTTTGCAAGCAGATGGAGCAGCTTCGAAACGACCAATCAGAATGGAAAGGTAGTGACGTCACTCGCGCTAGAACGACAAGAAGCGCGGAGTTAGTCGCAATTTTTTTGTGTCCGAGGCTATGATGGCCGCCATTTGCGAAGCGTTTGTGGAATATCACTACTTTGGAATGTAAGCGCGCCTACAATCGTTGTGGGTTACGTGTAATAGCAAGTTTTTCTGATATATTGTGTGATCTTGCATGGATTAGCTGCATTCTAACCCTCGGATATCATCGTCTTCCTACCCAGGTCTTTATACGCAGCCACATTTGGGGACCAGTACAAGAGTGCGTCAACATCACGTGGTAACTTTTTTTCTACCTGCACTGCTACATCCTTTGTGTTCTAGTGCTAACGAAGAATTGCAATATGCTCAAGTGTTTTGTGTTTCCCAAGTATGGATTACTGTGGATAAATTATTGATTTATTTATTCAAGTGTGTGTCTTATAAGTGTTGTTTTCGGAGCGGATAAGATCACGTGGCTTCATTATGGAAGCGCGCCATACCAAGGCGTTGGCGTAATAACAAATGCAGCATTAAGAACTAAATAAGGTTTGCAAATCAAAATATTCATTTGTTTTTCACTTTTTGATTGTGTTTATAGTATACCGCAATTGCACGATGCAAGCGAATGAGAGTGCAAGTAAGTGTTGTTAGTTAACCGGTGTTCAATGGGATCATTATTTGCATGTTGTCACCGGCTTCGCTTAGGGTATGTTGCTTAGCCGTTATGGCCCCCGCCCTTACGAAGGCGGATAGGCGAGCAGATTGTCTTCCTGTTGTGCTCCCGTTTTGTATGTCTAAAACGGCCGACTCGGAAAACAGGAAAGACAGAATCAACGAATTAAGCCTTGCTAAGTTACCCAACAAATTCGCTTCTTTGTTAAACAAGCGTAAACACCTTATGAATAAAGCATGGTTTCGTACATATATCCGAAACAATTCAGAATTATCGGATAGAAACCGGTATTCACAATTTGACCTCCGTAAATCCTTGCTCAACAGTAAGGTTAGGTTAAATGCTGAAACAAAAATCAAATCATGGCATGGTACGAACGTTACTCTTGCTGTGGCGGATAAAGTTAGGTTGAAATATACGATGAACAAAAATAATAATTCACTAAGAAATATGGGTTTAGCCAGAGCTAATACATCATTAGGATTGCACAGTATGAAAAAGATGAATAGGAGTGCACAGTTAACTCAGAGGGATAAAGGAAGTCCTTCTAACCTGACACAAGAATCAAGCGAGTTAACTCCTGATCTGCCCGACTCCACAAATTTGGAGCTAGAAACTCCATTTAGGATTGTGAGAGTAGTGCGACCAGTACCGGGACAAAGTACTGGAGATGTGTCGTGTAGTGGTGATCTAACTTGCGATTCTGCTCTTTCTGCAGTAGAAAATATGCCTGTATGTACCACGGGTAATTCAAGTTCTAACCAGGATGTTAACATTTTATCAATATCAAATGATTCCAATACTCCTCCATTGTCTGTTTCTCCTAATGACACTGAAGTATCATTAAGTGAAACTAATTTGTCTGTTACATTAACAGATTCCAAGTGTTCATTAAATGAAACAGGAAGTCTTGATACAGGTGTTACCAAGACGTTTGTACCTGTGTCAAACTCGAATAAACTGTCTTCTAAATCTGACGCAACTTCTGTAAAAGGTGTTGAACTGAATGATAATTCTGTGATTCAAGAGAGTTCTGTCAAATTATCGCAGCATTTGAATCAAAATCTTGTGCCAGATGTCTTGGATAAAAAAGAATCTGAGCTTCGAGATTCATCTGCTGATCATTTGAACTGTGTCACACCATTGCCTTCTCCAGTATGTAGTGTCCCAGTGCAAGATGACACTGTGGATATTGCTGCCTCATTAGAGGATAAAGCGCCATTTTCACCGTGTAGTCCATCTCGACTTTCACTTGATGGAAGCGATGATGAAAGTGGTTCCTGTACAAGTTCAACCCTAAGTGCTGATGATTCTCCTCTTCCTTCCTCGCTAGACGATGGAAATGAAAAGGTTTTTATAACATTTCCTGATTCTTTTCTAGCCTCTGCTTCAGGGGCTCATAAAGAACTTACAGCGCCTGCATTTTTGGATGCATCCTGTTTTACATTTAACAGCTTGGATTCAGTGGTTTCGGACGACGGAATGCATATAAAGCACAAGGCCTGTTGTCCTCTCCCGGAGAAGGACCAGTCTCTTTTTAGTGAACTTCTTTTAGAGCACCATGAAAAAATTACGGTTGCTCTCAAAGAGACTGAATTTTTATTGAGAAAGTATATGATGCAGCATGTTCAGGAGCAAATTAGGACTTTCGTCCAACATTTTCAAAAGAAGCTTAATATACCGTGCCAGAGACAAACAAAATCGAGTGGTTCAAAATCGACAAGAGACTTGGTTGATTTGAAAGCAGAATTGCTGCAGAGTGAAAATGTGAAAAATTTATCAACAGCTGCTTTGGTAAACTTAGTACGTAACATAGGATCTAATGCATCTTCTGGAAATATTCTGCCGCTGCAAAATGCTACTTCACAGGATTCTGAGCTTCCACGAAACAAATTAACATCGCAAACTTTTGCTTCTGAAGATTTTGTTGATGTTAAACACACGAGTAAAGTTTTGCTGAAAAACATGAAAAACTTGCTTCGATCTGCTGATCCTGATTTAACTGAAAGTTCTGATGAAGGGAGCAGTGATGTTGAGATGGATGATCCAGCAGAAACTCCAGTGTAAGTTTTTAAATTTCTGTTAATTTGGCTTTGGTGCAAGTTTTAACTTTTTATTTTTTTATAAAATTTATTATGTAATTCAGTCTTCATTTTATGTATATCCTTATATGTTTATATTGCATAACCACATATCTAATACATCCATTGAATTTATTCTACAATTTCTTAATTACATCATTGATTCCTTTCTTAAATTATTGATGTGATTTATAAAGACATCATAAAATGTGCTAAAATCCCAGAGAATAAATGATTTTCTGTTGGTTAAATTACGAATTTAAATGAAATATGAGAACAGCAGTTTACTTCTGCATGTCAGAGAGCTTCCCTTTGTTTAATATTTTCACCAAGTCACCTGAAGCATTTCAGGAAAAAATCATTAGAATAATTCAGATCCTTATCAGTATTTCAGGTTTTTATATTGGCAAGAAACCTCGGATTTAGTATTTTGCTCTTTAAGATTTTTAAAATTTTGGTGTTTATATTTCGAATGAGTGATAATCGTTTTAACACACTTGTCAGCATTAATGTGATTTTTCTGTACAGGAAGTCCCAGTTCTTAGTATTTAAGTGTTTGCAGTATTGCATCTTAAATCTAATTATTCATTAACAATTTTACAAGTGGGTAGGACTGAAATATAAATTAAGTTTATCATTTAATTAAACTTGGGTCATATTTATTATTACTCATTTCTAATGACAAAATTGCAATTCTGAAGTGGCATCTTCCTCTTAATTTCTTTGTAGTAGTAGAAAGATGACTTTTGTGTAATTTATAATGCCATAGAATATGAAATATTTGTTTGGTTACAACTATAATATAACATTTTTTTTTATATAAAAATGTTTTAGCCGCTATTTTTTTACGATTTGAAGGAATTTTGTTATTAAATGAATATTTGAATACTAGGGATGCAACGAATATTCGGTATTCAGCCTTTTTGCCGAATATTCATTAGGCTGAATAGTAAGCAGATATTCGGCCGAATATATTTAGGATATTTTTTTTAAATGTGCTTTTAAATACGCATTTAACAAAGATTATTGCAAAATTACATTTCAGTACATTTATCAACATTTACCCAATTTTAAGTTGTATATGACTGTATTTATTAAAGTTGCATATAATTTATCATTTCTAAGCCTGAAATTATTATGCAATAACATAATTTCTCCACATTTTCTGGAGAAAGTCTGTTTTGTTTGGTTTCATACATGTGTAAAATCAACTAGGGATGTAGTGAATATTAAGTATGAAGCCTATTCAGCCCTTTCCAGAATATTCTGTCTGGCTAAATGCTAAACGGATATTCTGCAGAATAAATTTAGGATAAAATGTTGTTTTAAATAATATTGCAGAATTAGATTCCGGTAAATTTATTATAAAAAATCTAACATTTATACAATTTTAAGTTGCATTGTACATAAGTGTATTTAATAATGTTGCATATCATTTATAGAAGTCTGTTCCATATGGTTTCATATATATTACCAGCTTCAAAGAATACACTGTCGCTTTATATTGTTTGCATGCGCTGAAAGATATTTTCTTGCTAAATTTGCGAATCTTGAAATTTTATCGGATTTTTTCCCACCAATTAAGCAGAAATTCCATCCTACCTATTAGAAATTCTTTATCTAAATAAGAATTTATTTCTAGTAATTTTAATTTATTCATTCAATTTTCTTCTGCGTTTGTCATTGTCATGTTCTGTAATGATGACTTTTATTTCTTTGAAGCAATCCCAAAATGAAAGGAGTTTCTTATTATTGGAATTAAGGTATTTAAAATATTGCAAATAGTATATATAAAGATGGGCTGTCCATAAATGTCACACTTTTTTTCAATATTTTTGACTCCCTTCCCCCCTTGTCACATTATATTACATAAACATATACTTGCAGTTCAGAAACAAAGCACTATGTTATAGATTATATTTCAAATTTTATTTTTAAACTTTAGCTATGTGTTTTAATGTCATTTGTGAGCATAACAACAATAATAATGATTATATGTGTAACTTATTATGTGTTTATAACAAAAAAACTTTATTAATATACAATAGTAATAAAATATTAATATAAAAGAGGCAATTAAAAGCAGTAGTATTTTGGAATTTGATATATTTTGCTTTAAATCTTATCTTTACTTTATGAACACAAAATACTCGTACAGATTGAATTAAAAAAAAAAAAACGCTCACAATAGTAGTTTTACTTAATGGAATTGCCATCTCATCTCATTTGTCACATTAATTTATATGAACATTTATAAGATTATATAAACAATTATAAAATAGAAATTACTTAGAATCATTTATTACTACGATTTTTCCTCTCATGAAGATATGTGCTCGTTCATTGAGTACACAGGTATTTTGACATTGCTCCCATCCTCCGGCATAGTAAGCCCTCTAATGTCAATGTCATCATCACCCACTCAATCTGCAAATTCCACAATTGTAAGCAATTATAGCCGTGAGTTCTTCTTGTCTGCCTGCAGTTATTCGAAGCTGTCTAACTCTGCCAACTTCTGGTTGACACTTTCCAGTGATTTTAAGCGCACCAATTATGTGTTTTTTCAACATGACATTGGATGCAAAATAAAAACTGCAATGCTTGCAAGCACGAGTAGGAAGCATACTTTGCACTGAAGAACAGTAAAGGTCATATGGGAACACTTTGTAACTACTCCCCACAGATCGGGGAAGAAGTTCATCTGCTTTCAAAATTAGTGCAGCAAAAAGTAATGAAAATTTATAATTTTCTGAGTTGGTTTGATTTATCGGTGCTTTAAGACCTTTTTATGTTGTCCTGTATACAAAAGATCAACCTGTTTGTGCCACTATCAGTTCTACCACTCATCCAGGTGGGGCGACGTATCTTTTGTTGGGCATTTCCAGGGTGTGACAGGGGAAGGTTTTCTTCTAATGGTGAGGAATTTCTGCTGCTACCATATTCTCAGAACCTATCCTGGAGGCCTTTTTCGAACAGAAAGGAATATAAGTGAAAAAAAATCTGATAAGTTGTTTCAGCCCTATTAAAAAAAATACCCTCAAATTCTGGTAATTTCAAAATAACTTCAAAATTTAATCTCTTGATTTTAAGTGTTTTTATTTTAACCAAAATGTGTGATGTCACACTTCTTGTTACCCCTCCCCCTTGTCACAATTTCATGAACCCCCTCTCCAAGCGTGACATCATTTGTGGACGGCCCCTAATAACATTTTTTTTAAATATAGAAATAATAGAAATTCAGTTTTATTTAATCTTGTATTTTTTTCATTAAAATTTGAAATATATTTCATTTACAATCAAAAGTGAAATGTTTTTAAAAATCGGGTGTTCGGCCTAAAATTTGCGGAGTATTCAGTTATTCGGCTTATTTGTTACTATTTGTTACATCCCTATTAAATACATAATTAATTTATGACAACTGTCCTATCATTTACTTTTGTCTTATTACCCATTCAAGATACTGTTTTGTGCATGAATTACAGTATTTGTATTTTTAATTCTGAAAAAATAAGTATTCTGTGGAATGTTCTGCTTATGAATGCTTTGTGTTAAGATTCTAATAGCCATATTTTTTTGTTTTGTTGCTATCTATAGAAGTAGGAATTACATAATCTGTTTCGTAGTTCTTTTTCTCATCTTTGAATTTGAGTAGCAGTTGAAGAAACTAATTTTTTTAAAGATACTATTCACTAAATTTTAATGTTAAATATACATTTTTGTATAAAAGTGTTTGGTATAGCTTGGGAATGACATAGCTTAATTCCGTCACCATTAGCGATTTTTTTTTTTTTTCTCTCCTTTGCTTGTTAGCTGTTTGTTTTTGCATTTATGATCTTCAAAACTGATTTTTTCTGCTTTTGAAGTAGAGCAGAATTTGTCAAATTTATTCAGTTTCCAATTTTTTGAGGTTTGTTAAATTTCTTGTCGGGTATATTTTTACTTAATTAAACCAAATTTGTAAAATTTTTGGCTTTTATATTGCAAGAGGCATTAAGATGACTATGCAGCATCATTTGCAAATAAAAGTAAGGGACTAAAATGTTTATTTTGTATTTTAATTAAGATTTTGTTAAAATTAAAGGAGTAGGTTTCAGTATTTAGTTTTGTTTTAGAAAAAAATATTTGCAGTATCTAATTTTGACCTAAATTTTGAAATTTGAGAATAAATAATTAATAAAAAATCATGGATTAAATGAAATGCTTTAGGTGAAAATTACTTAATTTTCTTAAATCTGAAATTTCTTGCTAGCTGTGGCATTTAATAAATGGTTAAAAGCATGTAGCAGGTAAGCAGTTTAGTTGCTTGTTATAATTTAGATCCGAATACAGTTCTGACAGGTAAGGATGTTAAAACATGAATTCCTACCCTTTTAATTCTTGATCATTTTTTGTAATTGTGAACTCATTTTTGAACATTCATTAATTAACCTGGTTCCTATGTTATTTTAAGTTCAGTCAGTTTAAATTTACCTCGATTGATTTTAATACAAATGAATATTTGAATTGGGTTCACTTTTCATCAGGTGGACGAGGTGCTTGGTTAGTATTTCTTTTCTGTTGACTGTCTTATTCTTGTTCAGATATCTGGAGCTGTGGAAGATTTTTGGTTTAGCGTATTATCTATTTCTGTTAATATGAAATACATTAAGTTTTTATACTGAGACGTTGTGGACCAAAATGTAATACTTTTTGTTGATTTATAAACTCTTGCGCCTTTTAGGTTTGCTATTATATTATTTATTGGAAATTAAAATTTTTCTTCATTTGCAAGTAAATTTGGACTCGGCATTAAACCCTTTCCCTCCTTCTAGGCTTGTAAATTATAAAAGATGAGTTGCATTTTGAGTATATGCCAGTGAATGGCATGAAAAAGATAATGAAAATATGCATGACTAGCTAATAGCTCACTGTTGCTTGGGATCCAAATTTTTTCATATGCTCCCCTTTGTTTCTTTTTTTACAAATATTGTCACTAACTTTACCTAATAAATGTAAATCTCCTTTGAATCCTTTCTTTGTTGAGTTAAAACTTTAAAATTTGGTTTTTTTTTTTTTTTTTTTTTTGCCTTATATGGCTTAAATGAAAATGCAAGAAGTTTGGGAAAAGAATGTGTCTTTCAAATATACCGTACAATAACCAATATAGCTTTACAGTGTGCATTTATACTATACAGAATTTACTTGGTGTTGCTGATTAAAAAAAAATTAACTTAAAAATCTTTAGAATGTACAAATTATTGCTAAAACTGTATGTTGGGAAATCAAACATAAAGAAAATTCAAGAACAATTTTTTCTGATGTTTCGGTAAATTGGAACATTGAAGCATAATGTTTTGTCTCGTGCGATGTGAATTGTTTGTAGAAGAAATGTTTTCAAAACCAGAAAGAAAAAAAAATCATTAAAAAGAGGAAGGTTACACAGAAGCTTCAAATTACTCTTGATAGAACAGGGATGTTCTGGACTTGACAATGATATAAAATATACAGTTCTCCAATGAGAATATATGCAGAAAATTCGTTAAAATAGACTAAAAATGCTTGAATTTTGCACTTAACATTAAATAAAAAAAAAATTCAAATAATTTTTATGCTCTTTGGCACCCACTTGTGCTAATCCATCACTATGCTAAATTTGGTCCTGGTAAGTCGAGCAGTCTGGCTGTGCATAAAAGGGGGGGGGGGAACCCGCATACACACAACAAAAAATAAGCTCTTTTATATGTATATATTAGAAAACAACAAGAATTTGCACTTGATGAAATGTGTTGCGATTCTTAATTTTCATTTTTGTTAATTGGTATTAGTGCAAGAAGAGTTGTAAATTTAGTGATTTTTTTTCAATTTGGGTTTCTGAAAATTTTTATTTGTAAAAGAGGAATATAGAACTTATTTCTAAAAAACAATTTAGAACCAGTTAATATTTTATTTTGGACTTTTAGAATCTTTATATTGTATACTAGAATATGCACCAGTTGTATGCAATTATAATGATGAAACAATTAATTTGGAAAAAAATTTGAAGTCATTCATTATTCAGGAAAATTTCTGTAGAAACTTAGATAATTTTTTCTTAATGTTTGAACTCCATTTGTGGCTGATGATAAGGTGACGGTTTTTCTACCAGTTCAGTGTTATCTTAGATTTTAACATTTTACTTGGTTTCGCCCCCCCCCCCCCCCCCCCCCCCTGGATTCTCTGTATAATCTTGCCTTGTCCACCCAACTGGTTCAGTAACTGGAAGGCCCAGTGCACACTTGTGATTTTGTTGTGAAACCAAGAAGCCCAGAAGCCATAAACAACCTCGGGGCATGGGGAACTGTTGAGTAGTGCCCATAGACCTCCTGCAGAGCGACAAGAAATTTGCATCTTCCAGTACATGGGGAACAACTGGGTAGTACACACTTATGCTAATTCTCATACTTAATTCTTGCACTTGCCGCTTTAAAAAAAATTTTTCTTATCTATTCATTACTTTTATCCATTTTTTTTCCTTTCATTTATGTTCTTGTACCGTAAAAATTATTTATAGACTGATAAAGGTTAAATGAAAATTTATATAGTAAATAAATATCAAAAATAGTAAAAAAAAAAAAATCTTAATTTTATTTCCATGATTATTTTATTACTAGAAAATAACCCGTCATGGTATGACGGGTGCAAATTGCCTCTTCATTCGAGAGATTTCCAGTCAAATTTGATGAATTTAAATAGATATATATATATGCACAGGGATGAGATGCTTCCGCTTTTTCGTGAATTTCCGCTTTTTTTATTATTTTGGAGAAATTCCATTTTTTTTTAAAAAAATCTTTTTTCTCTCTCAAAATTCCGTTTTTTTTTTTTTTTTCCCCCCTTCTGGATTTCCGATTTTTTTCTCCTGCAAAAAATTTGCTTTTTCTTCCGAAAATTCCGCTTTTACACAAAGAAAAGAAACTTTAATATCTTACGTTTTCGAAAGAAAGTTCTGGGAAAATATGCTCAATAGTGCAGCTTAACTCCACTGGCTAGGAAACTAGCTGATTCATCTTCTACTGATGAATCAACATTATGTCTGCAAGCTCTACAGGGATGAACATTCCAACATTCAGTGCCATTCAAGGTATTATGTACCACCTTTTTAAAGAAAACAAAACCTCTGTAGCGTATTTTTCAAAAAAAAAAAAAATTTTTTTTTTTTGCTTGAACATTTTGAAAAAAAAAATTAGTTGAAAACTTAAGGTTATCTTGTATGGCATACCAAGATGAAAAAATAAAAAAACAAACAAAAACAAATAGATAAACTACATAAAAAAAAAACTCCTGTCAAAAGAGGCAGCTAGAAAGCTGTGTGCAAATGCAGCAAAAAAGCAGAGAATAAGACATAAAAAAAAATCTTCTCAAAATAAAAAATAAAATCTATGATTTACCTAGGCATTTTGAGATAATGTAGTCCCAACAACTATGCCAGTAATTAAACAAAGAGATACTAATGAAGACTGTGCAAAAACTTTAGCCTTTACTGAAAATAAACTTGCAGAGGATGCAAACGCATCCTTTAGTGAAGAAAAATCTGTCAAAGATAGGAGCCTTCCAAATCTGTTACCAACAAAAGCCACACAAATAAAAAAACGAAAGAAAACCACTTATTTAACAATTAAGGAAATGTTTCAAATAACAGTAATGCTAAATGAATCTGTCATTGATACTGTACAACTTCTCAACACCTCTCACTTTATAAGGTGCAAAATCATTGTGTTGTTACTTTTGCAAAAAAGGATGAAAATAAAAGAAAAAACAGAATTCAGTATATGATATCTTATTATAATTTATAAAGAGCTAATACACTTTACACAAGTGCATGAAGCAAAAGAAATTATTTGTCCTTATTTTTATTTATTTTTTGAGCTAACTGTTATCAAAAGGCTATTAAATATAATTTTTCTCCAGACTTCTGTTGGGTGAATATTGCATCTCAGTGATGTACATGTGGTAAATATGTTTTAATGTCTAATTTTGTATTTGAAGATGCCCCTGATTAGCCTATGCGTTAAACTTGTTTGTTAACTTTTAATGTGAATGATTTAATAATAATTTAATATTATTTTTCTTATTTATACATACTGAATTATAAATGAAGTTATTAATTATTATAGTGTAATATTTTCATCATGTTGCATGTTTTGATGTTTTACTTCTTTCGCGTATAAATTATGGTACAGATTTTTTGCTCGCGTATGATTTCAGTCTTTTTGCTTTTTTGCCAATCTCATCCCTGTATGCAAGAAAAATGTTTAACATAGATTGAAAACAAATAAAATAAACATATGTTTTAGACAGGAAATATTTTTTTTGAACAACATTCCGTGTGAAGTAATTTTGTTGTTTAACAATTTTATTATAATTCAATAACCATGAAATTCTCTGTTTGTCAAACGTAAGTTAAAATTTCAAAGGAATTCTTTTTCGAAATTCTAATCAAAACAAAGCACTTCTCTGCTTGTTGAACGTTGCCAAAAAATATTATCAAATTATATTATCACGGTTGCACTAAATAATTAAATGCATCTTAAGTCCAAACTATATCTCGCGCATGATATACCACTGACGTAATTTACTACTTTTTATTGAAGAAACGAAGTTAATTTGAAATATATGATTAATATAATTTAAAGTTTCTCGGGAACTATTGATCATAGCGATAAATTTTATATCAATGGATAGCAAATATTTCACTATTTTAGTGCTATTAAATTTGAAATTAGAACAATTACTCTTTTAAATTTAAAATTACTGAAATTTAGGTTCTCTAATAATGAAATAATGCTGTTTAACGTCTCGCAGTGCTATGGCGCGAGTTTTATTGTTGGTGATGTCGGAGCGTTACCAAGAGACAGATCTGGGCTATTATATTAGTAATTATTATCCCATTAATTTTGAATTTAATGCTTAAGGGTGAAAATCATATTAATTGCGTATATTGTGAAAAAAACCCATCTTGTGTGTGTGTTTTTTTTTTTTATCGGCATAATGTTGGGATGGTATTTTGCTCTGATTTAATCTTGATTATAATTTTTTTATGTTCTCTTTACTTTTCATATTTTGTTTTTATATTATATAAATATATAATTATTGGATTGTCTTTTTATGATATTTTAAATGTAAGATTTTAGGTTTAATATTTGATAAGTGCGTTATAGATAGTTAGCATTATTTTATCTAGTTTGTATTTCATCTGTAGGACTTTTGAAATATTGACAGACTCTGTTTTTAATAGTGTTTTTGATGATATTTAATTTCAGGGCTTTTGTAATATTTATTGACTCAGTTTTTAATAGTATTTTTGATCATATTTTTTAGGGCTTTTGCAGTATTTATTGACTCGGTTCTTAATAGTATATTTCATTTTATGTAATTGCGATAATTCTGAGTAGGTTAGGGAATATTTTTTTTTTTTTTTGTGACTTTAGATAGAGTAGCAATATTTCATTTTGATACCATTTAATTTTTAGGTTATTGCAGTTTTTACTGTTTTGGTTTTTAATACTATTTTTTTCTTAATTTGTTAAGACATTTTTTGTTTGGTATTTTTGGATTTTGTATATTACTATTTGATATTATTTACTTCGTGTTTGAAATATCATTCTTTATTTTGGATGAAAAGGGAGGTGTAATAATACAGCAGTTGTTGAATTAAAAAGGTTTTTTTTTTAGAAATCGTCATTTTTATCTTTGAGATAGATGATAGGATGCTTGTAATTTTGAGATGATATTTAAGGTAAATTGAAGCCTTCACCATTGTTCAGAAAAGTGTGCTTGAAGGCAGCACGTCTTTCAAAGTGTTTTACATGGTTAGAAAAAAGAAAGTTGTTTGGCGTTGAGCCTTTTTATACTCCCGAGAAACGGGAGAATCCTCAAATGCTTTAGAGCGGTTGAAACCGGTTCTCCAGTTATTCATATACTACAACTTAAGTAGCAATAATTTTATGAATTAAAATTTAAGAAGCGTTTTTAAAATTTAGGAAAATTTTTAAATTATTACATATATAAATTTAAAAAATTCTTTTATTATGAATCCTATAGTACACAAAACAATCGTATCTTCTGCAACTTCATTTTTAATTAAAGTTCGAATATTAATTGCAGCAAAAGTTTATAATAAAGTAACGATGGCTTTTTTTCTGAACGATAAAATTTTGTTCCGATCTTTAAAAATTATTTAACACCGGGAGTTCAATTTGGAGGTAAATATATAAGATGATTGAAATGTCTATAATATTTTCAGTCAATTAAATGTCAAAGTTAAAGAAGGAAATAATATTTCCTATGCATGGAATCATAGATTTTAATTAATAAAAAAATACCTGTTTAATTAATTTTCTCAACTTTTAGTAAAATCTCCCTTGTGTTCCATTGTATATGGGAGAAAAATGAAAATCTATTGAGCAAACTATTTCTGTGCGAGTTTTGCTTTTATTTATTGAGATTTATACTTTAAGTAAAACATTTTGACTTTAATTATCAGGAAATCATGGCCAGCAATTTTGATGACATAGATATTGAATTACTTATTGGTTTTTTTTTATTAATTAAAAAAAATATTTACATATACAAAAAATGCTATTATATCTTTAGTTTTGTCATTCCTATTGAATTCCTAATAAAAATTTCGCCTACCTTATAGTTATAGCTAACATTGTGAGAGGAGGTGTAGATAATCTCATCCCGATATTTTGTGACTTTGTGTCTAATTTTTGCAGCGAGTTCGTCAAATGATTGGACACTCATTTGGAAATAATTGAAAAACTTATCAGGGTTTTGTAGTAAATCCCCAAAAGAGATCAACTCTATCCCTTCTTAGCCTAGAATCAACAAATATATGTATCCAATACCTTCTATTTTGTTTAAAAATATATTTCTTGGACACTAGGTACGCAAATGCAAAACGGTTTCCCTGACATGGGAGTATTGGACCGATGCAACACCGCCCGAGGAAAAGTCTAGAAAGCGAGGCAATTTTCCCTTGTTTTATTGCTTTTCTGTCTCCATAGTCTCAATGTATCTCATGTCGCACTTGCGATTCCGGAGGTTGTCGCTAATGGCTTCTACTACAAAAATTGTAAGTGTGCACCGGGCCTAATGGTTACAGGGGCATGGGGCTGCATTCTGTATATTCTTGCCTCACTCTGTTCTATTTGGAACTATTTAGTTCAGATTTTAGTGACTGAACAAGTGGTCTGTTAATCTCCTTATTAAGATAGACTTTTTTATTATTATATTTGAAAGGCTTTCTGCTAAGTTTCATGTTTAGTTTTTTAATGAGATGTCTTGTAAGATCGCATACGTTTTGTAATTGCAAGGGATGATTCTGATTGAAATTTTGGAATACTTGAAGGGAGTAGTGTCAAGTAGCATATTGATTTAGCTAAAGCAACCAAATGTTCCATTTAGCTTGCCCAATCAGGAATTTTGCATGCAAGTAAATGGCTCATATAGAAAAAGATCAACTGAACTTAATTAAGTTTAGTGATCTAATAAATTGATCTTTTTAAATTTGAAAAATTTAATTTTAAATGTGAAATGTCAAATATGAAGAATTGCCTTCCCGTCATTTGCAATACATTAAAGTGACAAGATGTCTCAGATTAGCTGGGAGTGTCTCAATTTTCTAATCTATTCTGGATTAAATAAGTGTCCTGTATTTGAATTAAATGTTCCTGATTGTCCCTTTTACTTATTGATTAATTATAATAACTTATTATAATTTATGTTAAAAAAGGAAGATAACTTTAAAGAAAGCTTACTCTAATTTATCTTTTGAAGAATTTGTGCTTCTTAAGTTTTATTAAACATATAAGATCAGCCTAATATGACCTATCGGCAAGATTGAAAAAAGTAAATGTAACAAAATTTATTTTTTCTTCCATGTCTCTTCCTGTTTTTCTTTAAATTTTTTATTAAATATTATTTCATTATTTCCTAATTTTATTTGCGTATGCTCAGAATTTTATTATATAATGCCCTTTCCCCCCAGACAACATCTAGAAATTCATGCCCAGATTCTGGAGCATCTTAT
Organism: Araneus ventricosus; assembly: GCA_013235015.1. Taxonomy (NCBI): domain Eukaryota; kingdom Metazoa; phylum Arthropoda; class Arachnida; order Araneae; family Araneidae; genus Araneus; species Araneus ventricosus. The sequence goes on from BGPR01004028.1 coordinate 31,934, forward strand.
ATTGAAGTTTAAAAACATCAGGTCACTTTAGTTGGGTCACTGCATAGTAATTGGACACACTAATTTAATTAAAACCTTTATTGAGTGTTTCATATTAAAATTTAGATTTGTCTTTAACAATGTTGATATATTTTTCAAACTAAATTATTAAAAATTTTAATTGAATAAATGAGTTGTGCTAAATTTATTGCAAATTAGCTCTTGTATTCCTGTCTTTTGAATAAATTTTAACCACATTTTCTGTGCAGTATATTTATTTCAGAATTTGCTTCACAAAATCCAATCCATTCATCTTGCATTCCTCTATCTATATTCTTTGCTAAATTATACGGTAATGTTAAATCGTGTTTAGAATGAATGCGTTTTGTAATGGGTTTCAGATCTGCGAATCATAATACACTTAATAATTTTTAACATTTATTTGTTGCTGTACACAATTAGAGTTATGTTTATACTTATTTTTATTATTTAGGCTTTCCAAATTTAGTTATTGCACATGGAAGTTTAATTTGTTGTATAAAATATTCACGTTAAAAATTCACAATGGGTTGTGCTAATTTCGTATAAAATGTTTTATCTAGTGGGGTTTACAGATGTTAAAAATTTGTCAAAGTTTCTTGTATTCTTTTTGAAAATTGTTCTGTGAATAGATCTTCTATTTCATATGTTGATGTATGAAATATTTTCATGCATCATTGCTAGTCTTGGAACAAATGTCAGAATTAAATGATATAAGAATCAAATCATCTAGAAATTTTTGATTTATTCTTAAAATGGCAATATAATATTCTTAGTACTGAATTGTCTCATATTGCCTACTTTAGAAACAAATTTTATAACTGATAGATTGATCATAGCATTAGAAAAATGAGATCTGAAAATTATTTTTCATCATTGTCTTTTAAACTTTTGTTGCAATTAGTTGTCAAATGGTTTGGCATCTACTTAACTTAATAAGCTAGCTTTCAGATTTCCCATACGTCTGAAGATTTATTTGAAATGGTTTTCTCGTAACAAAAATAGAAATAGGCGCAGGGGTAGCAAACTAATTATGCTGACCTTTTAACTTGAAGTGGAGGCTGTTAAAATGGTGTGTAGAAAATTGAGAAGCAAGTTTTTGAAATATTGTTTTTTTTATGGGAGGGAGATGAAAATTTCGCCTTCACCAAAATTTCTTTACTTATTTCTTTAACAAAAATATTTAATGTTGTGGTTTGCCGGTATCCACTGTCATTTAGATTTTACTAACGTGTTAGTAATAATTTTAGCCGGCATTTAGAAATGTTTCGGAGTTGTTCTTTTGTTAATTGTTGAATAACTTTGCCCCGTAGGATAATTTGTAAAGTAATTTCTTTATAAAAATAGAGGTTGAAATCTATTATAGGCAGGGTTGCGGTGATTTAAATCAACTGATTTTTTTAAAAAAAATCACCGATTTAAATCACTTTATTTTAAATATCAAGTTAATCTGCTTTAATCGAAATAAAATTGTTCATGTATCTTTACAGAAAGAATATATAGAACATAAAAAATATTTCATTGGATTGATGTAACTAGAATACTTTCCATATCTTTGTTTTTGAGAACACAAGCAAATTAGATTTTAAATAAATCTCTAATGAGCAACACAATTAAATGCAAAGTATGAGATGCTTCTTTTTTTATAAAGTAAATATTGTGAAAGGAACATGTTCACAAAGAGCATAGTAAAATACACTGAGTTTCATTTTAATATCGGAGAAAACTAAATGGTTTTGGGGACAACAATGTTTTTTTATTGCAATAATGTTCAAATGTAAGATAATTAATACATATAAATGTTCCAAAAGAAATACAAACATATACAAAGTGTAATTTAAACTATGATCTATGGGGAGACTGGGGATGTTTGACCTTGGAGAGGTTTGACCCACCCCATTTAACTTTTTAAAAAAAACTGATTTCAATGATTAAATACCAGATGGCACCTCAATAATCATCAACTCCATACCATACTAAAGTTTTAAGACATTTGCAGAAAAAACAGAGAAGCTATTTCCTGTTTCATATTTCTTGATTAGAAAAGTTAATTTTTGATTTTTCATTTGTAAGAACCTGCGCTAATTATATGTTAAATTTATATAAATATTTTGGTTTATAAAGCTACTTTAAATAATGTTCTGAAAGACTATCTATCCACTTAAATAGAAATAATAATAGTTATTAATATGCGCTTTTTGCATTTTTAATAAAATGGCTGCAAGGGGATGTTTGACCCATAGCAAGTATGGGAGGTTCGACTCGGGCCAAACCTCCCCATTTTATAATTTTAAAGGGCTAACATTTTTAATTTAAAGTTAAATCTCACATGTTACATATTTCTAATTTAAAATTAATTCTATTAATAATTTCTGTGTTTGCAAGATTTATATCTTAGTTGGAAAATTATATGCCTAAAATGCTCAAAGAATATAAAATTTTCATCAAAGCAATATTGTACCATTCATATATGCTACTGTTTAATCTATTATATCTTGGATATTATTGGGCAAATAGGTATTAAAATCTTTAACAATGAAAAGAAAAAAATGCTGCATTATCATTTACTGAATTTCTAAATATCTCTTCATCCCTGGGTCTCATTAACACTTAAGTAGGTTTAATGAAAAAATAATGAAGACAATAAACAATGTCTTTTGTTTATTTTTATGCCGTATCTCTATAAGTCAGAATAAAATAAAAAAACAAAGGTATTCCCAACGTTAATTAAAGCTGGTATTCTGTCTATCATTTAAAAAGACAATGTTAAAGCGCTGGTTGAGGATTAAATTGATAAAAAAAAAAAAAAAACGTTAGAACGAGGTATATGGATAAATATAAAGGCTTTGAAGATGGAAATATATAATTTAAAGCTAATCATGTCTCCTGTCAAGTATTCTCTGATATAGGGGAAACTGAGGAATATTTACAGCTTGCTTTCGAGTTACATTATGGATTAACTCTTAAGGGCTGTCTAGCTCTAAAGGGCTTAACAAATCTGCTAGCTCTGACTGGTTGAAAAAATTTATACACAGGCATTAAGAATTATCTTTGTGAAGCCCTGAAGTCTGGGTAGAGCAATGAGCTTTAATTAAAACAAATGTGGTAAAACCAAAAGAGTGACTTTGAAAATTAAATTTTACTTTGGTGATTATAAAAACTTTCACAGAATGCAGTTTATATGCTGTTGACGAAATAAACTAATTCTGAATTGTATGTTACAATGAGGAATAGTTAATTAAGTAGTTAATATGTAATTAATAATTTTTAAACATTGTTTTATTTTGTTTTTAATAAGTGGGTCAAACCTCCCTGAAGTGGGGATGTTTGACCTGTTTTTACTATTTTGAAAATCCTTATAAAAAATGTTATTTTAAATATTTTATAAATTAAAATAGTGTGGAAATATGCCCCATAATATGAGTTATAAAATGGTGATAAAACTAGATTTCAATCTTGTTTTTAAAGAAATTGGGAGACAGTTTTTTCAAAAGTGGGTCAAACATCCCCGGTCTCTCCTACTTATTAAAAGGCAATGTTTGTGGCGTGATGTCCAGACGAATCTATCGCACTTAAAATTTAAAATGAGGATATAATTAGTGAAAATGAAATTTATAAACATGTTAACTACAGCTAAATCATCAATTGCTAGTGTTGAAAGGATTTTTTCCAACCTTTGGTGTAGTCCATTCTAAATTACGAAACAGATTAGGAGTAGAGAAAGCTTCAAAACTTGTGTTTGTAATGAAACAAATGAACAGCTGAGTGTAAAATTCTCCAATATTCTAACGTACAATAATATATCTATAGTCAAGAAATGTAATTTTTATTATTTTGTTCCTTTTATTCTTTAAATTTAATTCGCAAATATTTTTAAATAGTTGTTACATGTTTGAATTAAAATTTTTAAATTTGTTTTTTAAAAGAAAGTACAGCTTAATGACTGCATGTTATAATTCTATGACTGTAAGGCTCATTGCCTAATATGCAAATGTTAAATATATATATTATAGTTTTTAAAAAATCATTAAAATAAAAAAAATCTTGATTTAAATAGAAAAAATCTGATTTAAATCAAATAAATCGATTTTTTTGATAAAAATGAAAAAAATCGACAACCCTGATTATAGATATCTGTCAAATATTATAGGATATAATTTAAAGCAAAGACTGTAATTAAAATCTTTGTATATAATTGGATTTACGTCGACCACATAAACTTTGAGAATATATGGCCTAAACACATGAAGTTAACATTGCATGCATTTATGTATTTTATTATAGTCTGACAACGAATCCCGAGACCACCACCTTTGGACGATTTTATACAAGAAATGGGTGTCAGACAATGAGTCATATGAGCATATTTCCAAAATTCTTTGTTAGATCACTCTCTGTAAAATGTAAACATCACCCTTCTATTCTTCACTTTCCCCCCCACTGTCGAAAATAACTCCGCCCGGCTCATGCGCAAAAGCTCGGAAGGTTTCCGAATCCATTTGCTATACAATATGTGTATTATTCGAACCATTGTCATTGAAATTTCTCAATGAATTCTGTTGATAGTCTCCAAAATGTAATTGTGAAAAGCATTTAGAATCGAATGTCACCGAATTTTGGCATTTCTTACTGAGGATTAATCTATTATGTAAATTTCAAGAATCATGTTATGTTTGGAAAAATTGATGTTGAGATGATCACCATGAGTGTTATGAAAGTTATTTTAAAACAATCCGGGAAAAGGGAATTCATATGCCAAGAAATTCATGATTAAATAAGAGTTTTTTTAAAGTTTAGCGTGATAAAGTAATTTATACCAAAGATTTTGCAAGTTACTGAAGAAACTTTTGTAAACTTCTATAATCTTATTACATGAGAGCTTGCACGAGAATATTTTGGAGCAAATGTGATATAAACTGAGAAGTATTGGTATATAATTTTGCTTGTTCAAAAATCGATTCATTCATTTTCAAGACTTTTCTTCATATGCAGTTACTTTTGTTGTGAATGCTAAGTGATATTATATAAAGGTTTGCCTTTTTTCTGGAATTTTTCTTATTAGAGCTAATATACAGCTCTAATAGCAGCTTTCATACAAGAAGCGTCACATTAAGCATAAAAGTAAAATATGTTTGGTAAATTGTAGATAAGCCAAATTGAATGCAAATACTTCTGAATATACTGAAGGAATGAACTTCCTTCAAATTGGAATGCAAATACAATCTGGGGCAACTCTCGGTGCCTTTATTTTTAGTAATGTCTGAATAGTCTCTTGCTGTATAAATTCTTTGTTTTTAACTTCTACCCAAATATATTCTGTTTCATGTTATCATCCTTCCACTTTTTTGAATTAGAAAGAAAGTTCAAAATTTCTTATTATAGATAATGCATGTGGTGCTTGTAGTCTCTTCTAAATTTTATTATTTGATAAGCAGCTGGAAAAATTGTTTAACATAAAAACCACCAGTTTCAAATTTTTTATTGTTCTTTATCTTTTTATAATATTGCAGATGAATAATTTTGGATCTGGAAGACTATAACATTTGAGTTTATTTTGGCGTTTTTTTCTATTAAAACAAATAGGACTGTAATTTAACTTTCAAGTCCTTGTACTTCTCGTATTTTAAATGGTCTAATTTTTCGAATGGGTATCGTGACTATATACTTAAATTTCTGTATTGTAATTTTTCTCTTAAGACCATTTAGTGTATATTTTTAGTCTATTTTTCTCTTCGAACATGAGAAGTTTTTGGATTTAAATCTCAATTCTAGATCCTAGTTTTACTAAAATAAAAAATAATTTAAATTAATATGCAATAGACTCCCACTCGGTTAAAAAGTTATGCATTGTATGAGTGTGCATTATTGGGAATCTTGCAGTGTAGAGATTTATCTACATAGGAATCTGTTATAAATTACCTTATTGTGCAATTTCCTGTAATGTGTATTCATACAACATGGGACTTTTTAACTGTGTATTGTTTCGTTAAAATGTCTAGTGTAATTTTTGAGAAGAAACTTTGTTTGTGTGGGTGTATTTGGCATTGTTTTATTGCACAATATAAACATTATAAAAAACTGAAAGCATTCCACATATTGTCTTTATAGTCAGAAGAAGGCATTATGGAAATTTGTGAAGGAGCGCGCAGCGCTGGCGAGCCGTTCAACTTTGCTAATTTCGAAAATTCGAGAACTGGAAAATCAACTACAGACTATTTCTGGTTGTGCGAAGAACGTGAATTCTTCTTATGAAAAACCCAGTTTTGAGGATCAACTTGTTTCTGAAAATGCTGATGATACAAGTTTACAGGCAACTTTGAAACTGGGAAGACCAAAAGGTTTAGGTCGACCTGTGAATGGTTATTTAGATCACAGCTCGGTCAGCAGTACTATCCATGTTGGTACTGCTGCTAATAATTCTGGAGCCTTGCTTGTCGAGCAAAAACATAGTAATTCCGTCACAGTTGATGCCAGTGAATCCTGTATGCGAGCACGGCCCTTAAATACTTCAAACTTTCAGAAACGCAAGTTAGTTGTCACTACTGGATTACATTTGACTAACCCTAAACTTGCAAAGCTTTCCACAGTCAGTTGTGTTTGCAACAGTCAAGAAGAGATGCTTCCCTGTGTACTCTGCACTGGGCGTTACAATTGCATTCAAAGTGTCGATCCAGATTCATTGCCACTTCTTGATCGAGTTGCTCTGCTGGATCCATCTTTCCATCCACTCCTTTCTTTTGAAAAAGGTAAGGATCTAATTGTTTAAAAGGGTCTACATCTTTTCCTCTAGTTGTAGCAGACATGTGTTTTAGTGATATATAAATGTATGTGTGTGTGTGTCGATTTTATATTAATCACTAGCTTTCAATGGTTTGATCTGTAATCTTCGTTCCATTTCTTGTTGATTATTTTTTTTATTCATATTTTTTTTACCAGAACATTTTTAAAATCTTACTAAGAGAAAAGGTTAATCTTTTTATCAAGTAGATTTTTGTTCTAAGCTGTTAAGTATTCATCAGACAATTTGGTTGTGAATGGTTTATTATACATCTGAAAATAGATGTTATGTTTTTCATCCTGTATTACAATTTTTACATTTGTTGTCAGCTTGAACCTTACTGATGGTTAAGAAGCCTCTCTTTTTGCTTATTGAATTGATTTGAAAGCAAAAATTACTCAGAAATTGAGGTTATTTCCGGTGAAAGGATAATTTATACTGGTTTTAGAGAAATGTCAGGTTTTCTTTTAACTTGGTTTGATTTGCAGTTCATCCTTCCTCATTCATGCTGGAACAAATTTAAATAAAGTAAGTATGATTATGTTCTTATATCTATAAATAATGAGATTTGTTTATGAGGAAGCTTTGAAGGTATTCATTTATGTTCTGTTAACTGGATTTCAACTTTTGGAATAATTATTTTGATTGAAATGAGTTTCAAATTAGTTTTATTGCAGTTTACTTCTCATAGTTTCTGTTGAATGCATTGGTCAGCGAATTCATTGTGGATTACACATTTTATATCGGTTTTGGAACCTATTGTTTTCTGCTGTTTAGTTGGAGATTATTTCGCATTATTCATTATTGCTGTTAATACATTGTTTCAACAGAGAACTGAGTAAGCTTTACAGAATAAAAGCAACAGCTTTCTAATGCAATTATTTCCAAAGCATCTTTGATCGGTATGTAGTCATTTTAGTTGTGGTCTTTATTTTTAATTGCCGATTGATATTTGTTCAGACTTTCCCCCCCTTATATATGTAGTGGCTTTTATTCTTGGCTGTTGGTTTTTCCCTTCTTCTTTGTTATACGTAATGAGGAGTGAAGTTAACATTAATATTTCAACAAGGAAGCTGTTTTAATAAGGTGGCTAAATAAAACAACTAAGGTCAGAGATCATTGGGTTAAGTATTTAATGAACAATTAGCACAAAATCGATTTGGGAGCTATTTCGCATGGCATCGCTATCAATATAGTTCGTCAACTGTTGACTATCAAAGATTTGAGATTATTATAAAACTGCATTACTTGGGCTAATGCAAGAAAATGGATATATTGTTATATCTTATCAACAACACACATGATTGTTAATGAGATGCTGCATAGTCTTGTGAATCTTGTTATTAGTTTAATTGTGGTAGGATTTTTGGACCTACTGCCCTTCTTATAATGCAGCAATACTTTGATGTTAAGTCTGTAATTTGTAGAATAAGAATTCCTTATACATTGAACAAGAATAGAAGACATGGTTTTGGACAAAGACAAACCACCTTTTGTAACAAATTAATGAGTGCCTTGACTCAGTAATAAGGATATTTGAAGTTATATTGTAATTGTATTCATTTTGTGAAATAAATATTTTGTTCTTTCATTCTGTGTGTTTGGATATTTTTGACAGAATTGCATATTTGTAAATTGTATCAATTCAAGTGCACACATTTTGATAAAATCTTTAATAACTAAAAGTAAGACAGCTTTATTTATGATTACTAGAATTAAGTTCTAGCTGTAAAATGACCTTTATGATGCAAATATCTATTTGTATGATTTTCATACATGTTCAATATAAAGTCTTAACTTCCTCTTACAGCCTAGCATCTGCTTAATCCAAAAGTTAAAAAAAAAAAAAAAAAAGTCATGATATGCGAGGCGCTAAGTATTAATTATGTAAAACATATATCCTTCATGTCTTCAAAAATATTGATCTGGCCCTTCTTCCTTCCTTTGAAACTGAGATCATGAAAAAAATTTCTATTCTGAATGATATATTTTAATTTTTTTAAGAAATTGAAGTTACAAATAAAATGTAGGTTATGGTTTAATTTGAGTGTTTACACCATTATGAAAGAATGAGTTAGGAACACTGCATTTGTCATCATTGATTTAGGCTTATGAATTCAAATTGCAAATGATGTGAATTTGATAAGAATACACTCTGGAACGTGATTACTGCAATTATTGCATTTGTTAATGAACATTAGAGAAATCAAAATCTTGTTAATAAAAGAGAGAAATAGAAAGTTTGGAATTTGATAGAAGAAAGTGGCTCCAAAATCAGTTAATACTTTTATATAATGGATCGTAATAATATGAAATATTCAATTCAAAATGCAAGGAATTTATTAATTTGTATGAGTTGTTAAAGCTGCAAGAGACTGGCAGGAAAGTTTTCATTTACGATAGGTTCTTGAGTATGAGCATCGGTTTCTGTAAAAACTTGCAGTTTGCATAGTGCTTGCAAAAGCTGAAGTGTATCTTATTGAACTTTACAAGCCAGCAAACTCACACCATCAGTATGTTACGGTTGGATTTGCAATTTGGAAAATAAGATATAATCTTGGGTACTGTTCTTGTAGTTCTGAACTGTAGTCAGATGTCAAGTTTATCTGTAAAATCTGTTAGGTAGATTCAAAGCAGGGCTAACCAGATCATTTCCTGGTGTTGAAAAGGGAAAGAATATTGATTCTCAAAAATGGAAAATTAATGCATTTTCTACCTTGCATATTTAGAAAATTGATGCTTTTCACAATACATCACTTCTAAAGTGTATAAAATTCATAGTGCAAGTTTATCATTATTGATCTCTTTTTCTTATTTTAATTTATGCATTACTTTCTTGAAAGTTTAATTTTGATTTGTGTAATTGAGGAGTGAAAGGTGTAGACCTTCTTGCATTATGTATTTTTTTGTCATTTAATAGAATATTTGTTTGTGTATAATCAACTTAAATATTGCCTATGATTTGGTACATTGCATTAAAATTTATTATTTCATTATAATGTATAAACAAAGGAAAATATTGATTATTGTGCATGACTATCTTAAAACTTTGAAGCATTTTTTTGCAAACTGTTGAAGGTTTTACCCAAAATTCTAGTTTCTCACTTTCTGTTCTTGTAACGGCTGTGAGGGAGAGAGAAAGCATCTAATTTTGACAAGAACTTATGAATTTTAATATTTTAAATCTAAGGTACCAAGTTTTCTCAATTTAACCTCTCTTATGCTAGTTGCATTTTGCAGAATTATGCTGATTGTTAATAACTAACGGCTAAAGAAATTTATTAATAACTGTTTGCATTTGTGACAAATGCAATTTCTGAGATAATATTTAAAACTATATAATCCAGTTGATTATGCATTAATAAAAACAGCAAGTATTATTGTATTGAAATTCTTGTGTAATTGTTTTAATTAGCATTTAATGTTTAAAATTTCAATTATTTGTCCTCGTATAAATTTTATTCTTGTAATATTTTAGCAAAATATTTTTATAAGAATTAACCCTCCAAAGTGACCAATTACTTTCACCTTTGAACTCCAAGCAATGAATGCATATAAACTGGATTTTTGATATGTAATTGAAATCTTGCAATGTGAAGAAATTTTGCCTTAATTTTTGGAATGTGCGCGAATAAGCATGAGTTATGACTTGGAGCTGAACATGTGAAATGAAAGGCCAGTTTGTCAAATTTGGAGGGTTAAAAAGTTGGAAATTGGATATTTTTTGTAAATATGTGATGCCATACTTGTAAGTTACATAATCTGCATTTAGAAGGAAAAATTGTAATTTAGAATTTTAAGAAAATTGTTCTCAGGCAGAATTTTCATGTTACAAAAATGTTTATGTGGGTAAAACAATTAAGCCTAAAAATTATATTTCTTACGAGTGCTTTTTGATTGGATATTTTTTCCTTAAGAGGCTAATTTAAAATTGTAAGTATATTTCAGGCTCAAAGTTTTTTGGAAGATTCTAATAGCTGAAATTACATTCAAAGCCTGCAGTGAAATTTGCAATATTTTAATGATAGATAATTCCAAAATTTCAGTAATATAAATTATTTGGTAGGATTATGAAACTTTTTTTTTTTTTCCTCTTTAAACATTTCTAAATAGAAGAGGCTAATTTAAAATTATGATTATATTTCAGGCTCAAATTTTTCAGGAAGATACTAATATCTGAAATTACATCCCAAATAAACATCAATGGCTTTAAAATAGGGCGTTTAATCTTAACTATACTAAATCTAATCTTTTGGCAGTTCTGAGCTAAAAGGTTTTGTGAGCACGAAAGGTCTTCCCTGCATTTATTTTATTTATTACTGTTTAGATTTGTAAGCTAGGTTTTTGAAGTGTTATCTAAACTTGCATTTTATTTTTCAGATATCCCTTTGTTGGTACATTTTGAAAATATTTTGAAAAAGAATGAAGCACAGTATCAGACTGTACGTCCTATCTCGCCGACACCAAGGTAAGAACACTTCTGTAATACTGTATTCTGAGGTTAAATATTTCCATTTATCTGTAAAATTTTGGTAAGTTTTATATTAGCAACAAACAAAAGATTCTGTGAATGTGTATTCTTAAAAAATATGTGGTTTTAGAATTAAAAGTAATTATTTCAAGTAAATTTAATTTTGAATATATTAAAGTTCTAAAAGCAATAAGATTTGTTAGGATAGACTAGGTAAACATAGATTATATTGTCTTGCATATTGTATTAATCCATTTTTCTATATAATGAAAGTATGCACTTTATATTTAAATCTGTTATTTGAATCTGGACATTTGAATTCTTTGTAATATGAGAATTTTTTAGAGTAATTTGAGATGTTAAATCATGGTCAGATAAATTCATTTAGAAAAGGGGGGAGGACTATTTTCAAAATAACATTACTATTAGCCAGGTAACTGATTGTTACTTATTGTTATAATTTACCGTACAGAAAACAACTGTTTCTGCAATTTTTAATTTATGATATTTGCGAGTGACAGGGTAGGATCAAATTTGCAATTAAATTTAATTGACAAAACATATGACAACATATTTAATCTTCATATGTACTAGTAATTGATAAAATATCGAAACGCTGTATATATATATAAACACTAATGTACATGACACAAAAAAAGAGGTTAATTTACCTTTTGCTGATGGCAACAGTCCATTTATTTTCAAAATAAAACCCGTAATATCCTGTTAGGCATAACTTCGTAGACATTGCCTGTTTTTATATTAGTTCTGGTGTAAAACAACTTTTCTCGCACACACAGTTAATGATCTAGAGTTAACCATTTCTTACGATATGTGGAGCAATGAACAGCAAGCAAATGAAACTTAGGATGAAATTATGCTAAGACCAATTAGAAATGATGCAGATAGGCTTAGGCGATCCAGAGGGTGTTTAGATCAACATATATTGGGAAGGTTTTGAAGCTTGTAATTAAAAAGAATAAATGATTTTCATAATTGATATTGGTGTATACTTTTTTTTGCAATTTGTATATATTTTTTAATTTCTAATAATTTTTGTGTATATGGAGAAGTTTAAAATATACATGATGCTGAAATCCATGCCTGTGTTTTTACTATTATGAAGATTTGTATATTAACTTGCAATATATGGGCTGTCCGTTCTTATTGTGGCCAAATAGCTAATTTATAAACCATTAGAGATAGACATATAGTTCGAATTGGGGAAATATGCTTTATGACAGGAAGAATATTTTGTTTTTTTAGTCAATAAATATATTTTGAAAAAGTTACGAATTCCAATTTTTTTATATGGTCCCCCGATCCTATCAGTAATATTTTGTAAAATATTCCGCACACACTTGCATTTTGAACAAAAAAGTTCCAATCTTCTGCGACTGAAACTGACCGAGTTATGGAGTTTTGAATTTCATAATTTTTAACCAGTCGGCAGCCTTGTTAATCAAGGTTGTGCATTGATTGGTGGCTAGTCTTCGAGGTGGCTATTGAAATGATATAAAGTGGTCTAAATCAGCAATATTTAAAGCACCATAACTTGATCAATTCTAATCGCAGAATAGTAGAACTTTTTTTAAATTTAAATGTTAGTATGTGAAGAATAATTTTACTAAATGTGACTGATGGGACCTGTGGACCATATAAAAAAATTAGAATTCAAGACTTCTTCAGAAGTATATTTTTGACCCAAAAACATAAAATATAATTTTTCACGTCATTTAAAGCATTTTTCCAATTGGAACTATGTCTCTAACAGCTTAGAAATCAGCTATTGGGCTACGATACGAGTGGACACCCTGTACATACCGGGTGCCCAATAAAGTTACTAACCCCCCACCCTTAATTTCGGAATAACTGCAACTATAGTAATGTGGTGTCTAGGTTTAGTAAAGTGGTTATACATTACTCTATAAGACTGCCGATAGGTAGCTTTGTAAGCAAATTCCAGAGTTAGCGCTCCTATCTCAAAAACGGTACAATATAGGGGGAAAAGTTAATTATAAAGTTGTAGAGTATTATTGATTTAGTATAAAAAGTCAACTTGAGGATATTAATGCTCGGAACAAAAGGCTTAACACACACATATATATTTGTTGGCGATTTTCAACAATGTTATATGACGAAATGTGTTAAAAAGAGAAAAAAAACAATTAGTTATCGCAAGATGCTTTTATTTTTGACTGGCTACCTTCGTCGACCAGCTTCTTCACTGGGAATAGGATTTCAGTTGAATCTTGTATCATTTTATATTCTTGGCTCTTTAACAATGTAATTTTAAACTTCAGATTGTGGCAGATATTTAACCCATGTTCTTTTATGGCCTTGTATCTGTTCATTATGTACATAAATGTCCGTGATGGAGTCAAATAACTGACCATGCTATGTAACATCTAGTTGCCGGTGCCATCTTCATTTTCTTATTTCTCTTGCAAAATATGCATTTGATTTTCAACATTAAAATGGCACAGCACATTTTATAGCCAGCAGCATGTTAGCTGAATTAAAACTTGCTGAAAAAAAGAATGAAAACATAGCAACCATAATCATTCAGCTTATAGGATATGTCTCTTAATATACGCAATATCTCAGAGAGATTGGTTTACAGATTCCATAAAAATTTTGATCAAATAAAATATAGAAGAAAAATGTATTAGAATATTACCTCAGCTTTCAACAATCAAACAGAAATTAAATATTAGTTTAAACAATGAAAAGTATTGTAAATTATGCCCAAAAATATTTTAAAAAATTTATTAAAATTATAGAAAAAATTTTATGGCAATTTGTTTGATGTCATTGAAAAGGTAATTGTTTACACTTTCAGATGGTGTAAAAATGATTTTGTGCTGTAATCTGATCGGAAGTTATTAAGGGAAAACACCAAAATTTTGCTTAATTTTTAATTAAAATTCTAATTAACATTTTAAAAAAGGGGCCCGAGGTGCACATTCTCTCCAAAGTATGTTTGTTTCAAGTTTCGTAGCTCTAGGTCCAGCGATCTGCCCTGTAGAGCGCCAACACACAGTCACACACGCATTCTCCTTTATTATTAGTAGAGATGTTCAAGTTGCTCTCCATCAGCTACAATACAGATTTGGGCCCCTTTTTGAATTTCATGTTTAGCCTGACAGTTGGTACGCTGACACAAGCAATAGTAATACGTCATTGAAGGTATTGTAATTTTGTCGGAAAGGTCGCATAAACCTGCTCTTTTGAATTATTCCCACAGGAAAAAGTATATTGGGGCTGTTTTTGTCCGAAAGATAACATTTCCTCTATGTTTTGTGATGCTCACAATTTCGGAAATTGCTTACACACAAAGGTGTGTTTTAAGTGTTATATTCATGGTATTCATGTTCATAGGGTTTCTTTTTGTACTAAATCGATGATGCTTTACAACTTTGTAGTTGGCATTTCCCCGACTTTGAGATGGGGAGACTAACTTCGGAATTTGCTGCCAGGTGGTGCTGAAAGTGGTCTCGTGGAGTAGCCACTTTACTATGCCCAGAATGCCACATCTATGACTATAACTGCAATTAGGTGTGTGCATGTGATAGTAACTTAAATGGGTGGTGTCCTGTATATATATTTTAATTCTGATGAGTGGACACTAGAACACAGATGCTGTGCGTGAGGATCAGCTAGTATGAAAGAACTATACATAGAAGGGGGGGGGGAAATATTGATTCCATAATATATGATTTTAAGTAAAAGTTATTGAAAATGTTGATAAGTTAGTGTTTTTTGAAATATATGTTTATAGAAGATTAAAAGGGGCTTAAATTTTTTTCATTCGTTAAGAGACAATTTTTAATTTTACAAATAATAAATTCTTTTCGTAACTAACCCTCTTGTTTTGGGCGATATAGAAAATCAGGCCTCATTTATTTATACTATCTCACCGGTTACATTAATCTAGATAGATTTAAATTGATTATATCAAATTGCTGTATCCTTGAATTATGTGTACCATTATATTGTTGCATATGAATAGCAATTAACTTTATTTAAGAAGCAGGTTGGGCTTGCATACTTGCAATTGTTTCTTTTGCCTAATGATTGGAAATGGTCTGTGAGAGGTTTAAAAATTGAATACCAAGAAATGTTTTGATTTTCAGAATCTATATAAATCGGATTTGTTCCAGTAGTGCATAGGGGATTTATATAACAAAATCCTACTTTCATACAAATGAAAAAATTATTAGTTCTTTTAAAACTAGGTTTCCTCGGCACAACTAGAAGCTAATTTATGTAATGATCTTTTCATCCTTTTAAAATGCTGATTTTCACTTAATCTGCATCAGTTATTGCTTTTTAATAGACAAAGGAATAAAATTTTGATTGTAGAAATTACTGACATTTAAAAGTTGAGAATTTTTTAATTTTGATATTTTATTCCCTAATCTGAATTTCTTAGCTTGTAATTTTATAGAAGTTTTCTTCCGAAGTATGCAATAATGAATTTGACTACTTTCACTCTTGTTATACCATATGCTGGTTTTATTTTAATTATGTCGTTTTAAGCATTTATTTGGCGAAGGACTTGCTTCTTAAATTACTTGATTTAAATACCAGAAATTGCTGTTCTTACGAAGTTTCTATATTCTGCAGTTTGAACTTGGTTCTCTCAATGTATAAAAAGTGTTGTATTCTCGTGTTTTTAAATTGGAGAGTTAATATAGTCATAAATGTTTTTTCTTCTTAATTCATCATAGTTGAATTCCATAGGTCTTTAATTTGCTATGGTTGTGTTGGTACAACAAGTAAAATGAGCATTTCAGAATCTTCTTTGACTGCAAAGATTATTAAATCCAGAAGTAGAAGGAAGGTTTTTATTAGCACTATTCAGTAATTGTTTTCTTGTGTTCAAAGAGAAATTATTATAATCATTATTTAAGTATTTAAATTTGTTGCTGATGCAATTAATGGTTTGATTTGTCAATCATAATTTTATTTTAGTATTGTAACATCAAAATTATGCTCTTGCTTGTATAAAAATTATTTAATTAAACACAGATAAAACTGGGTTTATCTCTTCTTCCACTACCAACAGTTAATAGAAAAACAGTAAATATCAAACTTTTTTTAGTTAGATATCAAAAAATTAAGCTATCTAAGAAATTTTCTTCGCTGTAAAAAATTAGGTATCCCTATTTCTAAGTTTATATTGCTGTAAGCTTGTGTGTATAAGAATCTCCTGCAATTTCAAGAGTAATAAATACCAAAGGACTAGAGAAAGTACTGAATGAAAGAGTGTTGAATTGTAGACATGAACAGCAAAATTCTGATATTTGAATTTATTTTTTGATAACAATAAGCTGAATCTATTTTTGTTTTGATCACTTATTGCATTCTTAAATTTTTCTTTATTTCAAAAGTGAAATCTAAATCATTAGTTTAAATGACAAATAAATATCATTAGTCACCTTGCGTATTTTAATATAAATTTATTGATTTAGTAATACAAAGATTAACTAAGAAACTGAAAAACACACACAGGACAAAGCCCAGGAGCAGAATTATATCCAGTGTTCTGCAACATATCCTCAAACAGTTGGAAACATTCTGCAGGCTGTTTGCCCAAATTTGGCGGACCACAGTAAAATGCAAAATAGATGTAAAAATATTAATTAACCAGTAAAATCTTTATTACTCATTAATGACAAAACATATTAAAATTAATTATTTAAAGCCAAGGCATACATTCAGAATTTGCAATTCTGTCAATGACTTTTGAAGTCGGCTTTCAACGTGCCTGTTTCGGATCTTCATCTCCAATGACGTCAGCCCCGATGAAGGCGTGGCTTTCTCGTAAGCCACGCGATGAAAGAGAGCATAAAGAGCACCTCACTTTGATTGTTCTGCAGAACATATCGAGGTTTTTTTTTAGTGTGTGCGCGAGGTTTTTTTTTTAAAGGATGAAATGTTCTGCAAAGATAGTGTTTTGTTCTGTGATGTACGTCACACTTTTAAGCACTTTCTGCTTCGGAGGGAGAAAGTAAAAAAACAATATAAACAGAAAAAGAGAGAATCCGGCAGATGGACTTTTTCAACGTTCACCCCCTGCTGGGATTCTAAATTTCACGAAAATTGGGATAATTTTTTTTCTGTAGAGAAACAGACAATTAAGTCGATTTTTGTTTACCTGTGAACTGAATTATCCCAAATCGGAGGAAAAGGAAAAACTATTATCAGGTACTGCAATTATGCTTTTTGAACAAAAAGTTTGTGTGCTTGTCCTTGTGATGTGTTTTTCAGTTTGTTAATTTGTCGTATGTGTGTTTTTCAGTTTGTTGGTTAATCTTTGTATTATTGTCATTGTAACTTTTGGAAACTGCTACTTGTGCATGCACCATATGCTTTGTGGTTATGTTTTTTGTGCTTATGTTTGCTTTTTTCCATAATTGTTTTTAGTAAGTCATTTGTTTAGCCACTGTTGAAAATGAGATTTATAATAAAAATTTTGAAGTTTCGCAAATTCTGATATCTTGATGATATAGCCTATTAATTATTGTAATATTTTATAAATAAATAGTAAGACAACTACAATCATTTCATAAATCAAAAAATTTTAATGACTTTTTCGCTTTTTCTTGATTTAATATCTTTCTTCTTGATTTAATGAATATCAGGGTTAACCAGACATTTGGGTAAGATGTGTATATATATATATATGTCAAAAATTATACTACCTTAAGCTACATATGTTGTATATATATCTGCCATCTTGATTTTCATTTCATTTGTCCTTTATGCTACATTCATTTGATTTCCCGGCCGTTAAATTTTCATCAAGATGAATATGAAAAAATGGACCGTTTTCAAAATTAATTACCCATCATGACTGATTAATTTGTGATTTAAAAAGGTAAAGGGATTGAGTGTTTGCAGTGAACAGACAAAGAAAGTTTATAAGAAAATTTATTTTTTAATTACAGGGATGAGATTCTTCCGACTTTTCTAATCAAATAAAACTTTCTCAAAATAAGGGGGGGAAATAATCTGAAGATCTGAGCTCCAAAAACTCAAATCAAATAGTTACTAATGAACTAGAGAGGCAACCCTCCAAAAAAAGAAAAACAACTTCTTATAATATAAAAGATGTTTGAGAGACCTGTATTATAAAAAAATGGCAACTAATATAGTTTACATTTTTGTTTCTTTCGTTGTTTATTTTCCTTTTAATCTAGAAAAGTGTACTCAATATTCCAAATTTCAATTCAGTGAATGTTTTCCAGAGTATTATATCTGATTTTTATTTTAAAAATGAATACACACTTATTAATTTCAACAAACAGATGTTTTACTGATGTGTGCTTTATAATGGTACCATAATTTCTTTCTAATTCTTACTATTTTTTCTCATTAAGGGAAAATTGTATATAAATAGGATAGATTTAATACCAGTAGCAATTACAATATTTGTTATACTTGAAACTCTTAAGTATTATTGCTCAAATGTTGTTCGCACATTTTTTTCAGACTTTTTGCTTTTTTGGCAATCTCATCCTGTAATTAATAAAATCCCAAGTTTAATGTGTTGGTGAAAAAAATGATATGAATTAAATAGTTGGAAATTATGACAGTTTTAGTATATTGATGAATGAAGTATTGAATCTCGACTGAACTTGACTAAATTGAGTAATTTTATGATGTGCAGTTCAGTAATTAATTTTTAGGCTAAATATCTAAACTAACGTAGGCTAAAGAGTTAACTAATTTGTTGTTTATTTGGAACCAGTGTATTGGATTTTGATGTTATCAGTTTATATGTGAAAAGCTGCATCTCGCAAGCTATTTTATATATATATATATATATATATATAGATATATATATATATAGTGAAAATGTTTTTAAATATCATTCCATTTTGGATGAACTGAACTTGAATTTATAACTTTTTTCAATTATGAATTTTTTAAAATTTATTGTGGAAATTGGATTTTTTTTTTACTGGGAATAGAATTTAAATAAAAATGTTGTTCATATTGTTATGCGATGTTAAAGAATAGTTGTAAGCAGGGCGGCAATAACAGAGCATAGATTGTTAACATAGGAGGAAAAGCGTATTAATAAATTTCATGCTTGATTTCAACATAAACTTTATGAAAGTATCAACAATGCATATAAGGTTTTATTTATAAAATTTACCTGCCCTATTTCACCAAAATTTTTTGTAGAAAGTTTACCTTGAATTTTGTTTCTATAAAAAAAATGTAACTTGTAGTTCAGATTGTGAAGAACTTTAAATTTATAAACCATTGTAAGCTGTCGAAAATATTTCAATTATTTAAAACGTAAAAACTTGCATTTAGTTTGGTTTAGAATTCTTATAACTACTCTGATCTTCTTTTTTTAGTGATCACTCTGGGTAAAAGCCTAGGTGAATCTCTACATCTCTAGAGAATAGTACATCCAAAATATCTTTAAAAATAATACAATTCTATAGGATATAACTGGATAACAGAAAAACCAGACTATACACAACACTGTTAGTATGTGCTCATTCATTTTAATTAAAAAGAGAAAGTTGATTCAATGTACAGAATAGAAAAAAATCATACACATTTAATTTTTGAAACTTTATTTAAAAAGTTATAGAGAATAGTAAACTGTCTTTAGTTTTCAAGCATTCTTTGGATAAATTGTTGACATGAACAATGATCTTAAAAAGTTACAGCGCATATTGGACTGACTTTTACGAAGGGTTTGCAGAGTTTCTTGGGCTGCTGGTGGTTTCTTTTCATATCCCTCTTTATCGTCATTAACCTCATATCTGTGGCATATCTTATACTGATCAGTACAATCGAAATTGTTGATCACTAGAACAATTTGGATTTTCTGTGTGCTTAGATGTGGGAGATCCGTTCCCCATTATGTTGATCAGTACAACTGATTCATTGTTACATTCATGATTAATTAGCGACGAATAGAAACGGATGCACATTTGTTGAATTATATAACTGTTTCCAATATTTAAAATTTGTACACATATTTCAATGATTCAGTGGCATAATATTTTCAGAACCATTGGCAAATTTTAAAATCCTTTTTGACTAGTTGCACATTTGGTTGGAAAGTTTTGTAATAAAATGAATTGTGTATTTTGTATAATTATTAAAAATATTGTATTCTTCAGCAGTCACAGGAGTTTTGGGACCAGACCGATGACTGATGCTAAGTCAAGGAGTCGAAAACTCAAAAGATATGCGAGGTCACTGTTATCAGCAAGTAAGTTTAACTTGCACCACTAACAAATGAAGTCGATTTGCATTGTTAATATTTTTGTTGAATTGTTGAGAAATGGATGCTATTTGAAGTGATTATCAACTTGATTTGCCATTTATAGAAATAGTTAAGGAATAAACATGCCAGTATGTTTTATCTATGATTTGTAAATGAATTTTGATAATGAACAAATTCTACATATTTGTTATTGTTTGAGCACATCAGTTTGTCATGTAATAAGAATAGACAATTTAAGTTGGTTTGGACATTTTTTTTTTTTTTTGTAGGATGTTTTACTAGCAGCAAGCAACACCTGTAATGTATGTAAAGTAACCTAGTAAAATGTGCCAAACGTCTTGAAAGCAAATGCTTGTTATATATTTCCATTTTCTTTTGTGCTTGTATCATCATTAAGCCGTAGTGACAGTTGCTTAATTTTAAGTTTTAAACAGCATGCTTCATTAGAAAAGCCAGAAATTAAACTAAATTTTTTTTTATTGTAATATTTTCTATGTATCACAATTTCTTAAAAGTCAGTTTACATGGTTTCGGCACTTGGCATTATGGTTAATACGTGAATCTTGTAATAAATGTATTAAAAGTACGACAGGAGTTAAAAGTAAAATAAAATTTTAACCGCTTCCCTTACACATTTTAAAAAAAAAAAAATTGCAAAAAATCATACATTTTTTTTATTTTATTATTAAATACAAGGAAATGAAACAAAACAAAATATGTTGGTTTTAAGTTGGATTTTTAATTTTTTACAGGTGTAAAAGCATTTAGTTTTAATATTGGTTTACTATCCCGAGTTATCTCGGGCAAGTGAAGAAAAAGTTAAATATTAGTCTTTGTATGATAGTTTTTGAAACAAGTTACAACACAAAATTATACCTGACATTCTGTACACTGGTATCTAGTCTCTTTTCTTACTGGTTTACCTCTGGATTCTCTTTTACGGGAGCATAGAGTACACTGTCTCGTTGGATTTGATATTTTTCCAGTTGCAGGAGTAACATCTGGAAAATGCCTTGAGGTTAACCTGACTAATCACTATCTGAAAAATCATCAATTTCGCTATCTTGCATCATCGCCATAATTTCACTTTTTTTCAAAGCAACTATCCTTCTTTAGACATTACTAATCCACAAGCCGACGTATACTATACAATAGGGAAACACGTGACCAGCCCCGCCAAAAGAACTGCTAAACCAATAAAACTTGGCAAACTGCCAATGAAAGCTGAATATTTCCTTTCATTTCCTCCAGGCCGAGTAAAACCGTGATAAAACAAATCGTACTTGCAAATTCTGCTTCGCCCGAGTTTTCTCGGGATAATAATTAACTGCAATATATACGAACCCGAGATAACTCGGGATAATCAGGCAAGCGGTTAAAACCTGGATTTTCTCAACCAAAATGACTTAACTGTACCAAGATGGCTGTTAGTTTGAAGTGTGTTCTCTTTAATCCCTTCGGGACGAGCACCGCATATGTGTGTTTGAGTTAGATTCCCCTCTGGGACGAGTGCTGATTCCTTGCTTCACGGGGAAATTGCTGCTGTGGGCCGAACGCCGCAAATATGTATTGGGCTTTTGGAACAAAATGTTTTCTATCGGATGGCATTACTATTCCATGTTTCTTTCAAAAGATTGATCCAATACATTAGTATTTCTCTCTCCAAGGTCAGATTGTAGTCGGCCACGTGTCTGTGAATCATTCAATTAGAATTATTTGATTTTTAAGAGTATAAACAGAAACACTTTCTGGCGAGTGTAAATGGAAACATGTGCTAAAGAGCTCTTTAACTCATTTTGGAGTGGTTGTTTATAGTTTCTCCTTTTGCTTGGGTTGGGATTTTGTGGGAGATATTCTGTCAAGGGTTTTTATGCCTATCTGTTTTATTTGTGCAGTTATTGCTAAAAGAACTCGTTATCTTTCCGAGGAGAAAGTATGTAAATTTTTAAATGACACATCTATGGATTTTTCCAACGACAGTGATAAAACAATAAATTATTAGAGTTCTTTAGATAGTTATGAATCTTAAAATTCTGAATTAGAAGAGGATAGTACTAATATATCGGTTCCAATTCTGTCATGTCATTGGAGTCTTAAAATAGAAGATTTTTCTGAAGGCTTTGAAGAGTAAATTATTATATTTTTCTTTGAATTCTGCATCAATAACCTAGTGTTTATTTAGGTACTTTCAATTGTAGGGAAATACACTATATTTCTATTTTTTATTACTTAAAATCAAGTATTTTAAACTTTTTTATGATTTATAATATATCTTTTACCATATATTTAAAAATTGTTTCATTTCTTTGTAAAGGGCACTTTTTATGCATTATTATGTAACGTGTACTTTTTACGAAATTTACTGCGTGTTAGGCTTAGCGAAAGAAAATGCTTCGGACGGTGGGAACAGACTGCGCTTGCCAGTTCCCGTCCTGTGGGCACACTTCCTTCAGCGGGCATCCGTCCCGAAGGGGGTTAATATGCACCATGGAAACTCGGGGCCATACTGTTTACCGCTGTAAAATTAATTCAGTGTTTTATTTTAAAAGCATTCATGTAGTTTGGTGATTTCTTTGTCTTTCAGTCTGTGCATTATTAAGTAATTTTATTCATCTATATATTTAAAATAATTTGGTGAAAAATTCTTCACAGAGTCCGCCAGCCTCAACCACC
This sequence comes from Araneus ventricosus, assembly GCA_013235015.1. Classification (NCBI taxonomy): domain Eukaryota; kingdom Metazoa; phylum Arthropoda; class Arachnida; order Araneae; family Araneidae; genus Araneus; species Araneus ventricosus. The sequence continues at coordinate 55,139 of BGPR01004028.1, forward strand.
TGGCCGATTTTGACAATTTTTGTTTCATATGAAAGCTTATGACTTCTAGGTATGTTACTAAGTGGGGTCATTGCCCTCCCTTCACCTCCCATTGCCTTTAAATCTAATTGTAAATAAACTCTTCCCAATGTACATTCTCTATGGGGCAAAACCTTTGGACAGTTCGCCAGCAACAGCCACCCGGCGGATTTTCACAATTCTTTTTTAATTGAAAGGTCGTGATGTCTATATATGTCTTCATGGTTGCGTGCCCCCAACCCCCCATTTTTGAACGAAATAGAAAAAACACTTCTACATCATAACATTCTCCATATGTTTTTTTGATTTCATTCGAAAATGGGGGGGGGGGGGGCAGGCATATCCTTGCTGACATATCTAGACTTCATAAGCTTTCATATGAAATAAAAATTATTGAAATCGGTTAGGGCTGGGGAATTTCTACAAGGTTTTTACCCATAGGCAATGAACAGAGAAGTGTTTTTTCAATTTCGTTTGAAAATGGAGGATGTGTGTGTGTGGGAGGGATATACGACCATTGATGACATATCTAGACGTCTTTCAAATGAAAAAAACAAATTAGTCTGGTGGTTGGGGCTGTCGAACTGTCTGAGGGTTTTACCATATTATTTTAAATATATAGATCCCAATAGTTCCATCACAATGGTGTGTCAAAAATATTGTTAACTACCTATTGTAGCTGATGGAAACTGTTTAGTTAGAGCGATTTCCTTCTGTATTTATGGATCTGAAGACTTTTATGCCGAAATTTGTGAAAAATATAACTAGATGAGGTTTACTGAAATATTTTACAATTTTAAGGGAATCAGTCATCTACAAACAATATGAAATCTACTTTAGTTTAATGGTCTGTTCCACTGATCTTTATGCAGTATTTAAAACTGAAAAAGTAGTGGCTGAGAGCTTAGAAGCAGCGAGGTGGCAGGGATAGTACTGAGCAAAGTGGGTGCTGGCCACGAACCTGCCCGTAGGGCAGCTAGTTGATATCTATTTTGTCCTGAATATCTGTTCCCTGCTTTGATAACATTCAAAGAGTTTTGTTAGTTACTGGATTTATTGCATAGAACTTGCATGTAATATGCATTCCTGAATAAAAGATTTGAATATGTTTAAGTTTTTATTAAGTTTTATCAAGTTCTGAATCGTATATTTTTGATATTGATCTTGTGTTGCATAGCATCTTAATTTTTAGTTATAAGCATGTGCCAGAATTAAACCTGTGTTTAACAATCGATATTCATGAGTGTTTTTTTTTTTTTTGCAATAGTCATTATTTAATAATATTGTAACTTATTTTTATTTCAATGAGATAATGGGACGAAGTGAATGTTTGAAAAGGTTATGCAAGTCGCATTTGCAGATAAACTCAAAGATTGCAAGTTGAACTTTTCTATTAGTAGTTTAGAAAGTAGGAATAAAGGTTTTGTTGTTTTTGTGTTTCTTTATATTTAAATAACTTCATTGCAGCAGACATTATAAAACTATTCTTTATAAAAGATGAATTTTGGAGATAACAGCAGGAAAAGAAAAGAGGCAAATTTAAAGCTACATTATTGTAATAGTATTTTAATGATACGAGTCTATATGTGTGAAGTGGTGCATTTTTTTAATACCTTCTTGTATTGCAATATAAAAACGATTTTTACAAATGAATTTGTTACCTTTTGCTTTAAAAATTAATCTTTTTATGATGAGAGTTTAAGTGTGATTATTTTATAAAAATTCTCTTTTCAGAATATCATGATAAGAAAAAACATTTTCGCAAGCATAAACTTGTATTTGGAAAGTGGCGGAAGCTCCAAAGTAAAAGTATGTATTTCTATGCAACTTCTCTGCTTTATTTTAGATTTGCCATTAATGTGCATTAATTACTGTTGTAGTAATTGATGTATGCATTCCCTGTGTAATGAATTTATCCTTACTGTTTTTCAAGGTTCTTTTCATGCCAGAAATCGTTTTCGGAGATTTTCAGTTGCATCTAGTGGTAGTTCACACGATTCACCAGTTCCATCTCCTTTGTCTGCTTTTGATGATGGTAATTATTAACTTTCTGTTAATACATGCACGAAAATTAAGAATTTTGCTGGTGGATTGTTTTCATTGTTAATTTTACCAATGAATGTTAATGCATCACTTTTAAGTTAAGAATGAGTTTTCTAAAAATTTCTATCTGCAGTTTTCTTTTGATATGCCATAGAATTCTGAGAACTTAAAATTTTTTATCTATATGCATTATTTTATCCACATTAATGCAAAGGAAAAAAAAAAAAGTACTCTTTTGATATATCTGTAAGCACATTTTACAGAAAAATATATACAGTGAATTGGGCGAGGAAGTAGTATGTGTATGTTTCTTGCGACTGTGTAGATCTTATGGTTATTATGCATATAGTTGTTTTCACAGCTTTATTGATGCATAGAAATTTTGTACGACTATATTGATAATGCTCTGCTCTAATTATAAGCCTATTCAAAAGTAAAGTTGATAAATTTGACTGTGCAGAATTGATTGTGCTGTGTTTCAGTCTGGTCTTCCAATCATACAAATTAATGTTATTTGAGCAGGGGGGGGTTGCTTATTTAGACAAAAATTTTGAGAGTTTTAGAAAATGATGGTAGCATTAACCTTTCAATTACATGTGGGGGAATCTTAAAAGGGGAGATTTTGATGAAGAAACTGGACAGTGCTTCTTCCCTTTTCTAGTCATTGATAGATAAAATCTGTTGTCAACTGCCTGTATAGTTGTTGCCAATTCATTCTCTCCTAATTTGCAATCATTGTATCCATCATACATGAGGACAGAATGGGATAGGAGAAGAAAACAAACAAAAATTATAAAATAGTTGTAAAATCAAATTTTTCTTAAATTGTTGCTTTTTGTAAATGGTGTGTTTTGAGATGTAGAGACGAAGTTTGAAAAGTTTTAAACTTTAATTGTTATTGAATCTTAAGTGAAAATGTTAGATACTTCTTTTAGACTGTATTTGAATTTAATTACTACGTAGATATTTATTTGCTGGGGTAAACTTCTAAAATTTGTCTTGCTTAATATCTGATTTTTGCTATAGGTTCTGGATATGATGCAAGAAGGAGACGTGATGACAATCAATTTGATATTGATGATGTTATCATTCCCTACAGTAATAAAAGAGGACGATTAGTGAAATTTGAATTCAAAGATATTGAAATTCCAAGGTAATTATCTTTTTTTTAATAGTTTTTACTTGATAGTTTTTATGTGCCTAGTATATTTGTTAACCCTTTCGAAGGCCATGATAAGTATACTTCCCACAAATTCATCAATTTTTAAGGTTGATGAGAGTTCTTGCCAAATTTTTCTATGTAACAAAAACCTAGATGTTCTAGTTTCAACCTATCTCAAACCTAAACAAAGTGTTTTGACTTGATAATCTCAATCCCAAAGTTATTTTATTATGCCATGACTGGATAAAAATGGTCCTTTAAAGAATTAATTAAGATTAGGAGAGTTGTAATTATTTTATAAGGTGTTATTTAAGCAAGCACCTCTCCAGTAAGACTAGCCACCTTCAGTGACCAGCTGGGTCGCCCATATTAGAACTTATAACTTAAAATGATTCAGTTATATCAACAAAATGCAAATATGTAGGATGTGAAATGGTTATTATTGTTGTATTTAATGTTAATAATTTTTAATTAAAGCTATTTATCCGAAGAAGTAATTTCCGCTTTAAATTTTTAAATGTAATAAACTGTCATTTTTGAAAAACTGAAAACTCAAACAAATGACTATTATATATCAAGTAAAATGGCATGGAAAAAAAAAATGAATTTTTCGTTTATTTTTTTTAGATGAAACAATTGGTTCCAAAATCAAAAATGAAATAAGGATGCATCCAAAATGAAATAGTACAAAAGATCATCTTTAGATGCATAAATTCAAAGTTCTAAGTTTCCAGTTCAATTGAAAATTAAAATTCAGAGAACAGTAAATGAACGCAGTTTTTAGCTGCTTATGCTCAAATATTAATTTGAAATTGTTTCTACAAATTGAAATGCACTTAAATTGTAACAAAATTGGTATAAGAATAAAAAAAGAGTTTTTTGAAATAAAAAATGTAATAACTATAATTCGAGCCAATATTAGACGGTCCTTAAAACATTATCAATCATATGCCATATTCTTTTTTAATTTAATATTTCATTATTTATTTTGCTCTGATTGTGATATCCTAATTGAGTTTGTTGAAGGATTGGTAAAGCACACATAATCTGAAACAGGAATAAAAGTTTGATAAAATTCTGCAAAAAAAGTGGCATAGCATTAAGTTTAACATCAGAGAAAAAATGAACCAAAAATAAATCAAATCTAATTTCCACATTTCAAAATGGATTATAAGTGGTTTATGCATAAATTGGTTTAAAATGTTTGAAAATTGTAAAAAATAAGCATTTAAAATTTAGAGGGGAAAATTCCTTTTCACGGTAGAGAACTGTGAATCTGGCTAAAGCCAACCGCGGTACAAGCGAAGTGCTTCCACGTCATCCCGGGGGGGGGGGGCATTTTTTCTCCCTTCTATGGAGAGTACAACATTCCGTGACCTTGTCCGCTAGAGGTGTTGGCCATTCAGTGACCTTCAACGAGTTGCGAGCAATAGATGGTGCTTTCAAAAAAAATTTTAAAATTCACCTAAATAATATACAGAGTTCAAACTAACAACATTAGATAGGTGAAAATTCGCACTTTAAAATGGTATAAAAATAATTTTTGTGTGATAATTACTTTGGAAGTTATTCTTGTAAAAAAAATGGCTAAAATTTGATTAACTTTTAAATAATTAAAATTTGAATAAAAAAATTGAAAATATGGCTCTGAGGTGCACATTCCCACCTTCCAAACTATACCTGCACCAAATTTGGTAGCTCTAGGTTCAACGTTTTTTTCTGTAGACCGACAACAGACTTTCTCTTTTATTATTAGTAGATATGAGGAAATAGTGAGAGATCTGGATTAATATATCATATATAGATTTTTTTGAATTCTAGTGGTTTTAATTGTCCTTTAACATGTGAACAAGAATTGTTTTTCCATTTGATGAATCAAATTCTAGAATATACAGGAGCATACATATACAATACAATAATCTAAAATTACTTAGCATAATATAGGTACCTTTCTTTTCCAAATTCAGTTTGTGTCTGTGGATTACGACTATGTAAATGTTTCAGTAATAAGTTTATTTTAAAATCGCATTTATATCGGATCAGTTGTAAGAGTAGCATCTTGGATGTTTTTATTTTAATAGAATTGCCATGGGGTGCTTTGATATTTGAATTCACAACAAATTGGTTGACATGAATTTTCTGATTACTTATTTTTCTGGGTAGTGCTTGATTTTCATCATTTGTGTTTGAATGGTGTGTTCATATCTTACTACCTATTCAAGACTTACTGCTAGGTGGTGTATTCATTTGCATATCTTGTGATGTATGCCGTAATTCGGGTTGTGAAACAGTATGAAGTGGTAGTTATTGTCCAATGTACATTGAAAATGATTTTACTGAATCCTTGCATGTTAAAATAAAAATAAAAAATGACCTTAAATAGAAATTGTTATTGGATTCATTGCAGTTCCAGAGCAAGTTTGAATTGTATGCAATTAATACTTTCACTTGATTATTTTGGAGTAGGTAGTTATATACATGGTTTCCGCGCACCTGGAAAGTCAGGTAAAGTCATGAATTTGGATAATGGTTTAATTTTGTCATGAAAAGTCATGATTTTCAGAAAAAATTGAGTAAAAGTCATGAAAAACTATAGGCTGTCATGGATTTGCTAGGCTTTAATCGCCTAATAATAAGTTTAAGAAATTTATATTATTTATTTAAGGATTCTTCAGCTAGAAGAGCAGATTTTACTAGAATTGCAGGTTGTTCTATTTTTCCGAAAAAATTTTGTGCAGTTCGATGGCTAGAAAACAGTGATTGCATAGCAAGAGCCATTGAAATAGTTGAGCCAGTCATGAAGTTTCTATCACAATTAAAATATACTGATAGCACACTTAAGGCCTCTTTGAAAACGTCTATGAAAGATCCTTTCATAGACGTTTGAATAGAAAAATGCAAACTTGCTTTCGTTTGGTCATTAATTTATTTCTATGTACATGAGTTTGTAAACATTTATAAGTACTTTTTCTATCCCAAAATTAAATATAATTAATATAAACTTTTTCTATCTCCAAACGCATACCTTTTGTTTGCATTTACATAAGACTTTGAATTCGTGTATACTTTAACTAAAGCATTTCTAAGTCATGGAAAATTATTGGCCGTAATCAGGGAAAGTCATGGAAATTCATGATTTTGTAACACTGTATTTTGGCAGATACCCTGTATATATGTGTTATGCATATGAATTAATTAAATGAATGGATAGTACAAAGTTTGTCCAGAATGTAACTTTCCCACATTGCCAAGATTCTAAGCCATGCTTTATGAAATGCTTCTGCATATGCTGGTAGGGTTTAGGGCACAGATATTGTATGAAACAGTTGACATTTTTCAGTTGCTCAGATTGCATTTTTTGTGGCTGAAAATGTTTCCGATTCTTTCTCTCGCAATCTACCAGGATATATCTGGAAGTTTATGAATGTATGAAACATAATCTCGATCAAAATTCATTGTGAGCATCATAGGCAAGCAGTTTGAGCAATTTAATCTTCTGATAGTGGATTTATAGTGTATGGCCAATTGTCCGTATTCCACATGGAGCAGGTAAAGCAACACATTGTGGGGGAACCATCACATGATGTTCAGGGGAGTAGGCAGCAATTCTGTTTTCTGTGTACATCTTGATTCTGGTCCAGAAATTTAGTGCCAGGTGTTTTGTGGAAGAACTTTCACACCAACACACATTGGTTCTTATTCCAGGTGGCATGCATCTGCAATGAATTCAGAACTTCTTTCACAGTTGGAAGCATCTCATTTTTAGAGATAAATATCTTGAAAAGTAGAACAATGATGACTGTATCTGGTTCAGTAACTGTTTCCTTGTAACTGTATTTCTTTTTATGGACATATGGAAACTTACTTTCTGGATAAACATCATATAACCATCTAATATTTAATAAGCACTAAGAACAAGTGGCATATATGGGTTTATATGTTTCTTTTAAAATAAATTAAATGTTGTCATAACTCTTTAAAGACGGCCGATTTGTACTTTTCTGGTTAATTTAGCTTTTTACTGGAATATATTCCTTACTAACTTTATGAATGATTTGCTCTTTTTAGATATTCTTTGTCTCAGTTATTTGACATTTATATTTCATTTTCAGTTGGCGATCCGTAGCATTTGAAGATCTAAAATCAATTGAAATGGAGGAGGTATGTATAATTTTGTTCAAAAAATTTATAATTTTTGGATATGCAATTTTGTTTTGGAGACATTATCTTCTCGGCCTTTACTTAATACTTTTCTTCCTAAACTAGGCAAAATTAAAATTTTTTATTTGAATCCTATTCAATTTCTGGATTGTGATGCGAAATATTCTTGAAATCGGGCAACATTACATAAGCTAAACATCCGTTGCCTTTTTTTGAAAAGCTGATGATTTTACATTTCAGACTGGGAACGTTTTTTGAAAAAGTAATATTCAGATTGTGAAGTAGCTTTGTTTGATGAACATTAATCTGATGTTATTTTTTAAAAGTTTTTTTTTTTATGTTTGTTTAGTCTGCAATTGAATTAGTCGAAATATTTGTTAAATTGAGAAATTTCAAGAGATTACTGCCGAGAATGAAATGGTAATACTCTAGTTGAATTTTCCATACCCCAATAAATAAAACTTCTATTGAAATGGAATACCTTTAATGAAGGGCTTTTTAAGTCTGTCAAAATATTTAAAATATATTGAATATTGTTTTAGTTGTCTAATATTTGTACTTTATTTCTTGAATTAGACTTGCAAGTCTGGAAAAATGATGACTTCGCTTGCTAATTCTGCGATTTATAATATGTTTATATCCACTATGTTGACTTTTTCCGAGTTTTCTTCCGATTCATTTACCACAAGTCTAACTTAACCTAGAGCTTATATTTATAGCAATACTGTGATTTTTGCAAGAATTCAATTTAAATGTAATCAATATAACAGTTCTATACAAAATATTTTAGAACATTGGTTTGTTGGCTTACACTTATGACAGAGTATTGTGCCATGGGAGGAGAAAATAGAAGTAGCTAAAGCATGCAGATTTGTATTCTATGTATAATTTTATGTGTGCATCTAAAATTATTCTCTAAATGAAATGTTATTTTTTAGGATACTTCTGATGCTGTATACATCAAAAGGCATGAAGGTTATGAAATCGAAGAAAGAAAGATAATCCGGAATGGTGGTGGCGCTTTGGGCTTTTTCAACACATGGCAAAAAAGGGCAAGGCGGCAACATCGTTCAGATTCTCGTGCAGACAGCAGTGGTGCAAATACACCTGATCCTGTTTTGATGTGCGACCAAGATATTTTATTTCAAGATACTAACTCCATGAATGCAAGCAGTCCTCTGTCTCCTGCTCTTTCTCCCCCTGCAACACCTAGTTCTGCAAATGTTATCTCTGACGACTCACAAACAGCAATGGGTAACATGAAAAAGAAAGTTGGAGGATTAAAAAGGCAAGATGAATTGTCAATTTTTCGAGCAAGTACTGCAGATTATGATGAAATTTCACCATATGAGAGACGTACATTTCCATTGTCTGATGAGACGATAGAAGATCTACTTGCTGAAGCAGACCACAACAGAGATGATACAGATGTCACAGCTAGTGGGCCAAGCTGTCCAGCTTCACCTGCAAGTACCACAAGCAGCACTTCTACTGTTGAAGAAGAGGATATTACTGACCCAGAGTGGAGAGTTGTAAGGAGGGAAAGTGGCCCTGAACAGGCCCTGGTGTTGAAATTTGCTAAAAGATGAGAGCCACCCTACTGCACGTTGAAGGAACCAATTTGTATCCAGCAGTTTGAAACACTGGTCTTCTGTAACAGTACTGCTTACACTGTTCTTGCATACATAAAAGAGGAAAACTATTTCCTACAGTTTGATCACACTGGTTGTGTCCATAAAGGTGATATTGTGGTTTGTGGCACATGGTTGTAAATCACCTGCCATGTGCCAGTTTGTGTCACATTACTGAAACATGCAGAAAAAATTGTACAAAATCATCATGACAACTTAAACGTCCCTGTTTTCAGATCATTACTTGTATATATGTTGTATATTGACCTGGCAATGCGGCTGTATATCTATATAGATCAATTGTAATTATATTGCTGTTTAGTCATAATCATTTAAAGAGAGAGGAGAAAAATAAAGAAAAAGGAGCACCATTAAAATTCTAACATAGCCAAAGCATGGAATATCTTGAAAAATGTTCAAGAAGTATTGGTTTTTTAAAGAAAGATTCTTGTACTTATGTAAATAATTAATCATGTTTCTCTGTACTGTATGAAGTGTATTTTGCTTTTATGCTTAGTGTATTATAGTTTTGTTCAAAATTGTAAAAAAAAAAATAATAAAGAAAATAAATTACTAATTAGGCATTCTGTTGTTTTTAAATTCTAAAATAACTTTCATGCAAATGCATTACATTTAAATACAAAAGATTATCAAAATTATTACCCTCTCTACAAATGACGAGGTTGGGATGCTGTTTTACTTCAAATTTTTTCCTCTGCTAATCTAGAGGATGCATCTGTCAATTAGGATGTTTATTTCAATCTTTATTATTGAGCAACAGATGTAGGGATCTTTGTTTTCTGGAATTGTGCACCTCCTAATCTTAATTAAGCTTATTATTAGATAATAGTTTTTAAGGTTATGTGATTTAGATATGAAAGTTTCATCTACTTTACTGCTGTGAGAACAGGGTTCGTACACGTCCTTACTTTTACATTTAGTCCTTACAAATACTTATTTTCATGACCCATTTTTAAAAAGTCCTTACTTTTTACTCTGCCATTATTAAAAAATTTCACCGATTATCGTTTTTCTAATTCCTCCTTCTCAGCGGCTCTAATCTCGGTCGACATGTCTCTTGCTGAATGGGTGAGGGGCGACTCGCGTTCTACAAATCCATATCCATCGCATACACTTTGGGAAATAAGGGAGGAGTTACAGATAGCCTTTATTGGTCCATGGTTCCATAGGAATGATTGTCAAAAGTGCTGTTATCATTTTTAGAACAGTATCAAAGTGATAAACCTTTACCTACATTTTTTGCCAGTGCTGTATTAAAACTTAATGATTGCATTCAAAATTTTGAATCCAGAGGATGAAAGAATTGAGAAACCTGAGACTTGATGCAAATTCAACTTCAGTGACCCAAACTTGTATAATGATAAAAGTTGAGTATATTTAGGATTTGCTGCAGAGCAACTAATAAAAGAAAAGATAACAAATAAGGAATTAGCAGACAAGGTTGTTTCCACACTCGGACAGGATAGTCGGAAAAACATTTCATGCAGAAATGTCCTGTGAATTGCACACTAGTAAGGCATGCGATTTGCATTGATCCACGAGTAATGGTTGGATATCCCGAAAAAGCAAAGGAAAAAATAAAGGTATTGATTGCATTGTAACAAAATAAACGTATTTTGGAAAAAGATTGCGACAAAATTTTGTTACTCTATGCAAATTTTCTGTTAAATATTGTAAAGCCAAATTCATTTGAATTTACTTCTTTCAATCCAAAGAGTGATTCCCTTGATACTTTTTTACAAACTTATTTTAGCAATAATCATTATGAAAAAGTTTGGAGGATTATCAAAATGGTATTAATACTGTCACACGGACAAAGATTTTTCGGTGAACAAGGCCCTGGAAATAGAAAATTTAAAAGATGCTTCATATATTTCCCAGCGTGTAATTCATGAATTTATTAAGCGGTTTGGGGCTATTTATGATTTGAAAATTACTAAAGAAATGAGGACGGCTGCCACCTCAGCTGGAGCAAAATACATGCAGTATTTAGAAAGTGAAAGATCCAAAGAAAAACGAAAAGATCTAGAGGAGGAAATAGATTTTTTAAAACAAAAGAAAATGTTCCTCTGAAAGGACATACACCAAATAAATGAAGCAAATGATTTGAATGAGGCTGAAAAGTCAAAGGACATAAATTTATTTATTCAGTCACACGAACTAAGAAAAACAATTACTGAAAAAGAAATTAAAATAAATACCTTGGATGTAAAATTAAATGAAAAAAGTTTGGAATTAAAAGATATTTAATCTGATTACCAGTTTCATGGTTTTTCTTTCATCAATTTATTAACTCGTATTTTAAGGAGTTTTTGTTGAGTTAAATTTGTAATATATCTTCTATGTTTTATATTGTACTTTATCATCTAATAGGTTGAATTTGCAAAAATGCGACATTTTATTTAAAAATGCGTGCAACAATTTGTTAAGTTTATTCAATTTAGAGGTCCTTATTCTTTTTTTTTTTTAGTCCTTGATTTTCTTTTAAGGAAATGTATGAACCCTGGAGAAACAGTTCCGTAATTTGGTGGAAATTTTAAAATTGCATATACAGGATACAAAAAGTGGATAATTATACAGTTAAACTAGTGCTGATTAGTATTGAGAAGAGATCAATGCCTAAACTTATGAGATGTAATTAAAGAAGGAATCTTGGTTATTATAACGGAGCATTAAGTATTTTAGAAATTTTATGCTTTAATTCTAGAAATTCATAATAAGTTTTTTTTGGATCATTGCTTAAAATAATTCACTTTTGATGACATTAAAAGTCTAATATGGTGAAAATTCTTAAGTGTTATTACATGCAGTGTTAATAGGTTTTCAATTTGTAAGAAATGCAAATTGAAGGCAAACCATGAGTTCAAAATTCTGAATAATGAGACCACATAAAAAGTAAACTTGGTTTTATTTCTTCTGTACTTGTATGAGATAAGAATTGATAGAATATTGAAGAATAGATGGATCATAGAATTACCATCAAATACTATGCAATGTTGGAATTATCATTAATAGTTTTATGATAAAAATGTAAATTATTTTTAGGCACTTCTAGCATACAACACGAGTGTTGGAATCATACACTTAATCTTAGAAATCGAATTGGCTCATGGCAGTTATTTGGGAACATTCAGAATTTATCACAAATTCCTACAATAATACTGTAGTTTTGCTTGTCTTAAAATTTAATTTTTCTCTCTAGATACAACAGAAAAGTGGGCAAATTTTCTGTTAAAATATTTTTCTGATAGTGGAGCAATAATGGTAGGTATATTTACTACACATTCATAAGGTTTTGGACGTTAAAGGTTTCCTAGCTAATATAGTTGAGCATTGAAAGAATAGAATAACTTGGTCGCTTTTATGAATTTGATGGGTTCTTTGAGAGAATAAATGGAAAATGAGTAAACAAAACTTTTATTTCATAAAGAATACTACACTATAAATACAATTTTTAAGAACTTTTTTGAGTAGGGTCAACTTCTATCGTAAATGAAGTCTCACTCACTGCTTCATTTTTCTTGCGTGGAAATTCACTGTCCTTAGCAAGAAGATTTTTACTGAACCAGGATGGTCTTGTTTTAGGTAATTCAACTATTCTCTTTCCACCAAACATGTTGCTGTCCTTGGGATCATTTTCATATACTATAACTACTTCTCTATCTATGGGATCAAGTTTTAATTCCTTCATTACAGCATCTTGCATTAGTTTAGTTTCAGACTTGACCTTTTCATAGCAATTGCCTGTCAAAATATATTTTTTTATTAATAATGACTTCAAAACTATTCATACATGAGAAATAAGAAATTGGAGCAACATTTTGTAGCTCATTAACTCCCAAATTAATTTAAACCATAGATTCTATTAAATTATGTTGAAAATGCCAAGATTAAGATAACTTTGAAGTAAAATTAATTAAATTCTGAAAAAGAATTTAGGTGGGATATAAAAAAATTGGTAGAGAATCAAGTTAAAAAAAAAACCCTTTGTATAGGTATATATTAAAATATTCTAATATAATAAAATATATAAAAAAAAATAATGGTTATTTTTTGAATTCTCTGCATTACCTTGAAAATAAATCAGAGGGGGAAAAAATATTTCAAAATAACGATACTTTGACTTCACAATCTGGCTAATTAGTGGTAAATGCTTATTGAAAATTGTTTGGAAATACATATTGGCATGTTATACAAAGCAAAAAAGAAGCAATGGAATGCATTCAGTTTGGGCACGGAAGTGAAATGTAACTGTCCTATAAATAGGACGCTTGGCATTAATAGGTTAATTACGACCTTATAAAATATGAATCAAAGTTTTGGAAAAAAAAAAAAAAACCCTGCAAAGCTTGCCTATGGACTCAAGTCATCTCCATAAAAGTTGGAAAACAAATCAATGACTGCTTAGTGTGATATACTTTAAAATGCGATGGCAGTAATTTATGTTTCAAAATTGAAAGGTGTGATTTATAAGAAAATATTTCCAATTTGCACTACATGGAGAATCAACAGGATAGCTGCAAATTATGCATTTAAAATGATGGGAAATAATACAATCAGTGTATGTGGATAAGAAATAATTTATTACACTTGTACACACTTGAAGTTTTGGCATACTTCATAAACATTATTTTTAAAGAAAAATTAGTTGCTTAACATTTCTGAATGTCTGCCCGTATTTTCATAATCATAATTAAATAGTATTTCTGTAAAATAATAGGCACTCTGACAAAAATAAAGTTACAGGGACATTTTAATTGTAACTCATGAAATGTGTTGCCACAAAACTATTGTTTAGCAACATATTCGGAAACCCTCCATGCTTTTGCGCATGTGCCGGGCAGTTATTTTCATCAAAATAGGGGGAAAGTGAAGAATGGAAGGGTGATGTTTACATTTTACTGAGCGTGATCTAACAAAGAACTCCAGAAATGCACTCATATGACTCATTGCCTGACAGACCTTTCTGGTGTAAAATCGTCCAAAGGTGGTAGTATCGGAATCCGTTGCTGAACAGTACACATGCAGATTACTTCAAGATGGTAATTTGCAATTACTTCTATGATAAATGTTACATGTTTTTAAGAAAAAGTATGAGGAAGTAAAATGAATGCAATTATGCATAGGTTAATTAGAAAATATGCTGCTTTTCTACAGATTTTGAAGCCTTGTTCGAGCTTACATCGTCCTTGGTTCCAAATATATGAATGAAAAATATTTTCCATATCCTACATTCAATTTTTGAATATACTTGCGAGGAATATAGCATCATTCATCTTTCAAGGTAGTTTCTATTCTTCATGAATGCAAATGAAAATGAATTAGAAAAGCAAATTCTTTTCTGCCATATAAAAACCCATGAAGGCACAGTCTGTATGAAATGATGAAAATTAAGTAAGCCATTTAATTATCTCCGTTTAACATCAGCCAATTTCCTAATTAACAGTCTTGTCAACAACAATCCTCATTGAATCCATTTATTTTTTTTCTATAATATTCTGATACAGAGCTGCACAAGAAATATATATATCCTTTCAATAAATGCAAACATTCATTGTTTGATAAATTTTCAGCTTGTATTCTCTTTGCCACTGCTTAAGTTTAAAAATAATGGTAAGCAGTTGAGATCATTTTCATCATTTGATTAGATTAGTAATATTAATGCCCAGGTTGAAGCTACACCCGAGTTGGAACAAACCTTGTCATTTTGAACCCTGAACAAGTGGTGACAACATCTAAGCCAGCACACCTCTCTCCAAATTTTGATGTCATATCAGTGGGAAGTCAATCATTTTGATTAAGAAGCAGTGGCATAGCTAAAAGGGGAGATGTCTGCCCTGGGCAGCAGTTAGAAAGAAGCAGCAAAATCAGACAAGGAGAAAAACAACTGCATAATGACGAAGAGCAGTCAAACTACTGTCTGTCTGCTACGAGAACTGTCGCAGCCAAATTGTCTAGTTTACGGCTGTAGCTATAGAAACAGTTTATTGCCGGAAGAATCCATTTCCTAGTAGGTAGAAGTTCATTCAAATGTGTTCCGCTGCAAACTGGTGCCAAGAATAAAAAACTTCAACTTCCGTTGGATTCCTCCTATTCAAAATGGATCTTCCCTAGCATAACCAGTTGCTATAGCGACCGCTGTAAACTAGACAATTTGGCGGCAACAGTTCTTGTGGTGGTCAGACACTAGTGTAGTCCTTGTGTACATAAAAAATATAACTAATTTGAATTTTTGGCCTTTTGTTGGTAAATTTCTGATATATTATTTTCCCTGTAATCTATTTTTCTATTTTGAGGTTTACATGCCCTATGTATCATGCGAAGGAAGGGGAGTATATTGCAAGTTTACCCGGGCGGCAAAAGTTGCAGCTACACCACTGTTAAGTAGCCTTCATTCTAATGTTTGTTATAATAGTAACATTATCGGAACGCAAAAATGTTTATTCGACCTCTTTTCTACTTTAACTTTTACAGAATTTAAATATAATTGCTTTTGGTTTGCATCTGCAACTCCCTGGTTATTATATGTAGGATTCAGAGTTAAGGTGAACCAAGTCAATGAAATCCATTTCTGAGAAAACAGCTCTCAAAATTAACTGCATTTAAAATAAAAGAAGACTTTTAATTGTTCTTGCTGCCTGGTGGATACAAATTAAACTATGGATTTGAATCATTACACAAAAAATATAACATTTCTACCCTACGATGGCAGTGTTGATGCAAAATAGACAAAACATAGACTTGGTCCATTTAACCCTGAACCCTCCATTTGAGCATGTGAGAGGAATAAAGTCTGATTTTTAAAAACTCTCAGACTGAGAATAGTGTTTGGAATTTGCCGAGCTTTCCTTCAATAAAGGTCTTGGCAGAAATTCTGCTTTCAATGTTTTAATCTTGCGTATGTTATGAAAATATTTGAGAATGATAACACTTATTACATTAATCATATCCTTTCTTGACATGAATATTATAAAACAAAATAACCTTGAGCATACTTACCACATACAGTATGAACAGGATGAAAATGACCACATGCATCACAAACAACAAGGTTTCTTTTGGGAAGTATCATCTTTCCAAATCCCATCCTTCGAGTCATTCTCCTCTCAAGTGATCGCCTTTTTTTAGGAACAGCCCATAGAAAACCATTTCCTATTATTTCATCTAATATGGATTGCAAGTTGTTTTCATTTGAAGATGATATTTGATTCCTAGGATGATAATCTTCAACCATGCACAATTCTGAAACATAAAATATTCTCATAATATATGTATGACATTTAAAAAAATTTTCTACAAAAAAAAGACCCTTTTTCAGCAAAAGTATGTGTGTGTGATCCCAAAATTAAGGGGAAAAAACATTAAAGCATGCAGGAGGTAAATGATAAATAAAAAGACGATCAATTTAAAACAGTTATTCAATAAGTTTTATTTAAATGTTTTAAGTGCATGTGAATTTTTCAAGTTTTTAAATACAAGAAGAATCTGAAAGATGACACAATGGAAGTTTTTACTAAATCAATACTTTTATATACAACCCATATGTTTATAAACCATAGTTTAAGAAGCCTTGATACAGATCTAATTCATTTGTAAAGTGATAAAATTTTCTTATGCTACTTTGAAATTAATAAAAATACAAATGATAAAAAAATATTTATTTATTACATATATTTCATATCATAATTTCTAAACTTCATTCTATCACATGTATTTATAACAAATAAATGTATGTATGACATTTAATACATTGCTTAAGAATCTCAGCTTCTTAAACTTAATCATGAGTCAATTTTTATCCAAAAAATGCGATTGTGATCCAGTGGTATAGCTAATGGGCAGAAGGCACAATCCAACATGTATGAACACAATTTTATAACTAAGAAGTGTAATGGGACTAGCTCAACCATTGTGTTCATAAATAATAATAACTAATGTAATTAATTCATACTTTTTGCTGGTTTATTGTTGATATCTGAAAGAAAGACTGGTGGAGGATGTGCGATTTTGCGAGCTATCTGCAGAGATCGAGGGTGTGAAATAACAAATTACATTACTAATAAAATATTTTTCTCTTGGAATTTATTATTTTCATTATGATGTTTATGTGCCCAATGTAACTAGTAAAGGAAAGGCAGCATGTTGCAAATGTGCACTGGGCAGCAAAAGTTGCAGCTATGCCAAGGTTGTGACCCCAAAATTAGGAAACTGTTAACTCAATAAATGAATCTTAGGGACAAATTTTTGTAACATCATTCACTTTGAGAGCAACAGATCAACTAATGTAAATATTCTAAAAAAAGAGTACATTTTTCCATTCATTCATTATTTTTTATTCCAGTATGATCTGTTTCTTTGATTTAAAAAACTTTATTTTAATGTATCTTATGTTATATATGGTTATTAACATTAATTTAATAAAGAATGAAGCAAAACTGCCACTAAATGATTCCAGAGGAATACAAATTCTCTGGAATAATGTATCTCTAATATATTTTATTTGTGTATACAAGTTTTTCAATATATAGAGTCGTCAACATGTTTTATGAAAACAATAATTATTCAATAAAATAATTTTAAAATCCTCTTGTTTGTACAATAATATAATAATTTAAAGCAAAAAACTCAATTATACAGTTAATAAATATTTTGACTCTGAAAAACTGTTTTATGCACCAAAGTCAAAAATGGTTTTAAAGAAAATCTCTCTTTAACCTTTAGATTATAGATACAAGAAATCTGATTTCCTTTTAAGCAGAGATTTAAATGGAGAAACAGGTTTTTTCCAAGTCACTGGAAGAAAAGGTACGTGATCTATTTAGACCAATTGTGAGCAGGCCCGTCAAGAAGGGGAGGGAAATAGGAGCAGAGGTGTAGAGGAGCCGGAACGCACTGGAATGGCATTCCAGCAGTTCTTTTTTTCCCAAGAAAAATAAATTATAAAAAATTGTGAAAATGTCCTAAAAACAACACGATTTTCGTCATCCAGGTTAGAGCATTCCGGTACTGCTTTTATAACATTCTGGCACTGCTTATTTTGTGATTACACTACTGGACAGGAGGTCCCTGTGGCCTGACATAAGCAAATATACAAGGGTCATTTTTTTATTCAACCTCCGATTGCACCTGAACTGCAAAACAGACAGACAGGTGGTAGGGATATGTAGTGGCCGATTGCGCATGTGTCTAACTATAACATCTGCTGACGTCAACTCTTGAATTTCAGCTGAGCTGTCGCCGCTGAAAATGCCGCTTCAGCTGTATGTTGACATGTAAACTTGGCTAGCAGAACTAATGCTCCTTCCAAATGCAAGTTGCATAGTATTATTCCTTTTCTTCAAGCAGAAGGCTGGTTTATGGAAAATGATCAATGCAGCTGTTTCATGTTAGACCTTATGACGACTGCGAAGAGTCATTCTTACTTCTGGAGTTGCCTCATTCATGACAATGCCCGTCCTCACAATGTTGTAACTCAGCAGCTTCTGGAGCAGTTTAAATGGGACGGTCTTGCGTATAGCCCCGACTTAGTGATGAGTGATTTTCATCTCTTTCAGGAACTGAAGAACTGGCTAGGAGGTCAAAGCTTCCAGAAAAATGAGGAGATTCAAAGCAAAGTTAAGGCCCATCTCACATTACTGACAGCCACATTCCTCAAAGAGGGGATTGGAAATCTGGTTTACAGATGTTTCATCTTAAAATACGTGAATCTTCACGGTGATTATGTCAAAAAGTAACCATGTTTGAACATAACTTTTGGTAATAAATTCATTTTGTTCTCTACTGTTATCTTTTTTTAATGGTCCATCGGAAATTGAAAAAAATTACCCTTGTATATTATTCTATTTTAACCATTAATGTTTATATTAATTTAAAGCATAGATTTCAACAAATTTCTATTAAAGTACATTTAAAACACCAAGATTAAGTAAACAGTGAATAAAATTAAAATCAGAAAATTAAAAAAAAATTTCTTTTTTAAAAAATATAAAAAAATCAGTTGAAAATCATTAAAAAATTTTTTTTACATAAATATTAAATATTTTTAAAATACAGTAAAATATAAAAAAAATAATAATCACTTTCTAATTCCTCAAAAATTAAACAATGGGAAAATCACAAAATTTCAAAATGATGACATTTTGACTTCGAAATCTAGCTAACTGGTGGTATATGCCTGTTGAAAACTGTGTAGGAGTTTTGGTAATATCTATTGACTTTATAGATAAATCAAAGGAGAGACAATGGAATGCATTTGGTTTAGGCATGGAATTAAAATGTAACTTTCCTATAAATAGAACACTGGACTTTAATGGGTTAAAGAACAATATATTTTTTTTCCTAGACATATGGGGCTTGACAAGAATTGAACTATACTTTTACATATATTTCCTCTAAATATAAAATTCGCACATTCTCATTGTTGTGTAAAATATTCTGATGTTTGCTATTTTGTTTTGTAAGGTCGGCTGGTGAGAAAGACATGACTTAAGAAAGCACAACTCATTAAAATTTTATTGGCAGGCATGAGTCATCTGGAGGGACTTAAGGTTTCCAGAAAAGTTATAAACTTTACGGACGAGTCTACTGTGGACTGGAAGGTTAGTGTTTTTTTAAAGAAAAGAGAGGAAAAAAAGAGAGAGGAGGATGAGACAGTGATTGGTATGTTGAAGAGAGCAGAAAGTTACCTCTGACATGGAAAAATAGAATGACATCCAAAGTTTACAGTGACAAACCAAGTGCGAGCGAGAGGGAACAACTCCCCACATAAAAGGCTGTGATTCAGATAAGTCTCCCTCCTAATAATATTTTTCTTTGGTGATCAACTACCTAATATTGATAGTAGCAGATCCTGATAGTAATTTAGAATGAAAGATTAATTTCTCATGAGCCAGACTAATATTTTGTTATAAAATTAATCATGTCTAATTTATAAATATCTTATGTAAATAAATTTTCATTTATTTGGAACTAGTATATAAAATTATTATCTACACAGTCCAAGGCAAATTTCATAGGAGAGTTGCGAACCTGGTGAAAAAAGGAATGCAGCATCATTACATTAAACTAAATTACAGTAAATGGGTACAAGTCGAATTTTCATAACAATATATAACTGGATTGGGCAAATGACTTCCATCTGCCAGCCATCCACTGATTAGTTACCACAGACATAATTCACAAGGGAAGGGAAAAGTGAAGGAAGGGCAGATTTTAAGTAGAGAAATAACATGCAGGATATATGGATGCCACTTTACCTCTTAACTGCTCATTCAAAAGTCAAGTGCTACTGTCATATGGCTGTTGCTCATTGAGTCAGTTTATTTACCATTTGTAAGTGTCCATTTTTTTTGAATGAGAGGCCCATATACCAGTAGTTTGCTTTCAGCTTTTTTTGGATTAGCTTTTGGAAGCCCTGTCTATGAGGCAACTTGTTTTTGTGCTTCCTTCATTAACAATAAACCTATTTATCATGCATTCCAATAGGATAAGGGAGTAATAGTAACATTGTGTAGCAAGGGTAAACCAGTGGCGTAGCGAGGGTAAGTAGTGCCCATGTAATAATATGATTTTTTTATCCCAGTCGTCATTACTGGCCTAGTAAGCATATATAAAGCCTGGGGTATGGTCTCTTTTTACACTCTTTTGTCATGTTTTACTTTATAATTGACATACACTCTGTAATGTTTTGAAGCCATGGCACCCCCTAAATCTGGTGCCCAGGGTATCTATATCCTTCTTGCCCCCCTGTCATTATGCTAGTGGAATAAACAGCAGTCAGGGCTTAGCATTTACTCTTTTCACCCACCCCTCTTACTCTAATTCATCAACTTCTGGCTTTTAAAATAAAAAATAAGCACAGAAATATTCTCTCTGTGGTGCCCCAATCCCCAAAACACTGATGTCTGGAACATCTATACCCCTTGCCTTTCCCACCCCTTGCTATGACACTGGAAACGATACTACTTTACAAGCGATACTACCAGCCAAGGTAGATTTTTAGCAGCACAAGAGAAACATTACATTTTCTCAATCTGTGTGGTCATTTATTTTAAGCTGTTTGTGATAATAAATCAATAAAGTGATAATTTAATTAAAGGCCTCAAGGTGTATAGATTCCTCTTTGGTATCAAGACCTACGGTAATAGACCATGGAACAAAAATCATCTACAAGGATAATCAGTTTTCTCCTAGTGGCACTGAATACTACAATTGCCGAAAAATTCCTACCTCATCTCGAAACTAACCAAATGCCAGACTGGTTTCCCCTATCCTAAAGTAAAAAAGTGTCCAAACCATCATTATAGGGTTAAATAAATGTCCCAGAGTTACACAAGAATTATTGAGGATGGATCTCATCATTCTGAACTTTATTCAGCTGTTTAGTTATGACACATGATCTTACCACCCCACAACTTTCAAACATCGACATGAGCGGCACAACATTTAACGTGCATCAAGTCATATGCAGACTAGATCTTTATTGAAATCAAACCTAAGAAGAAAAAAAAAAAAAAAAAAATCCTTCAATCTTAGAAATGAAACTCTGTCGTACTAAACTGCAATGAACTCGGGAAGGTTCTAAAGAATAGCAGATTTACAGAAAATAGAAGATTTGCGCTGGCATATCTCAGCGTTTGCAGTGTATGTATGGAAGTTTGGGAAGTAAAGAAAAAAGGATCAGAATATTTGCACAGTCCATACTTTTCTATTTTGATGTTTGTTCATAAACATTAAACTTATCTCATTTCATAAATTTAGAGGCAAAATCATATACTTCATTTTAATACATAAGTTTAGTTTAATTTTCTTTTCTAAGTTTTCTGAAGTAACAATGAACCAGATTGGAAGTTGAAAACTTTAGCGAGAATCTATAGTTTTTTTCCCCTCTCTGCACAGGCAAATTATAAAACACGAACAAACTTTCAAGAAAACTGACTCTTAAAATTTTGTAACAAGACTTTAAAAAAACAACTGTTGTTTAATACATAAAAAATGACAACTACAATAAAATGAATTCCAAAATTAAATTTCAAACAAAGTTTTGAGACTGATTCTTAATTACTTCTTACCGGGAAATTGTGAATTCCGATTATAAGTTTCTGGAAATAAACGAATGACAAACATTCTCCAGTTCCTCACAACTGTATTTAAGATGTTCATTTTCTTTGATAAAATAACTCACAGAGAATAAAACAAACGTGAAGTTCAAAATATAAATACATGAAAGGTGTTGCCAAAACATGTGTAAATTTCATGTGTCATATTGCCTGAAAAAATCATATTTGCAGATTAATTGCATATCACTGGTATACATTTATTTTAACTATGGAGTTGATATAAAGTTCACAGGATACATTGAATTAAAAATAGCAATACCGTTACGTGTTTTTGTTCCACTGCTCTAGATTCGTCATAACAATTTTCACATTTAATATTTGATGTATATTCTTCTCTTGGATATTTTAACTGTGATCGCAAAAGTGAGTTATTGTTTTCCTTTCCTGCGAGAACGAGAAGTCGTGGATTCTGATGCGTTCTGGATAATACTGTGTTCTATTTCTTACATTTCCAAATTTTTTGTATTTTTATTGACATTCTTTCTTAGATAGGCAAAATAGGTGACCTTTGACAACGTTTGTGAAATAGAGTGTTTTTGGTTGAAAACTGTGTGTGGATAATACTTTTGATTCATGTAAGTTAATTTCCTTAAACCCCTATATTTTGCAACATTTCTTTTGTGTTTTTTTATGAAAATTGTAGACCGCCAAGAAATTCATTTCTTTGTATTTCGTGAGAATATTGTTTGATTGTTTTTATATTCGTTATAATTGTGTGTTTGAATGTTGTATATATCGGTTAACAAAATATATTTGAAAATAAGAGCATGTTAAATACCTTTTAGCTGCATTAAGCTCTTGTTTCTAATAATATATGTACCATTTCCGTGATATGGTGGGCAAAAAGATGCAAACATGTAAATTTTACTTTATTGTATAAAATTTTTACGAAAGTAGTGTTCAAGCTTTGAAATCGATCTTGAGACTACTTTCAACATTTAGTTTTGGTTTTCTAAAAAAGGATAAAACTTTCGAGTTTTGAGATGAACAGTTTATTAATTAAAGAATTCGGCTCTACTGAAATTTACTACGATTATAACTGAGCCTTTAAAATACTGAAGTTATATTGATATCTTAAAATATAAAAATGACCAAGTCTATTGGTGCAGACTCGATTTCTCTCTATCCATAGTACCAAACGTCCTCCCGCTGGTGTGGCGTGGAAGTTTAGAGAGGGGGTGTCAGCTCAGGTGTCATCCTCATCATCTGACCGTGGTTCAAAATTGCGAGATCCGTCCTAAAATAGCCCTCATGTTGCTTCAAAATGGGACGTTAATATAACTAAACTAAACTAAACTCTATCCATAGTATGCTAGAAGTTAAACGGAAAGGAATTTGAGCCTTTTAAAAATGACTGAAATTGATTACTAGAAACAGGGCCATTGTGTTCTCGTCAAGATATTTCATCAATTATACTTTGAGGAGAGGAGGAAATATTGGAGTGCCAGACATTTTTAAGTAGATTCAAAAGCTTTGTGATTTGACATACGAGTGTTTGTTGCTTCTCGCATATAGATATTTGCTGTATTTCATAAGATGCAAGTTGTACTGTTTATGAAAAATTGAAGGCTGGAATGTTTTTTTATATTCAAATACAATAGAAAAATAGAATTATACATGTGTTAGTATCACATATAGTTATCAGCCATTCCTTTTTTAAAGTTTATTAGAAATTTTTGTCCATTTGCTAGGGGGGGGGGAATTTGACAAACTTCAAATGTCAAATATTTATTTCTGTAGGATTGGAAATAGAAAATTTATGATTTTTGTATTAATCTTTTAAACCAATGGTAGAGCCTGTTTAGATGAATGAACTGCAAAAGTGGTCATCTCCAAAAATGAAAATTTGGAGGGGGTGGAGTAGATTTTCTGTCAAATATAGCCAAAACGAGATTAAAAAGAAATCATGGTGTTTGATGCATTTCAAATGTGTGTTTCAGAATTAATTTATGATAGCAAGAGGGTCATATGGACTTAAAATATTTAACAAACAAAATTATATTTGTAATAAATGGAGGTGACCACTTTAACATCTACTCAACATAATTAAAAACTGATAAGAATTTGAGCTATGTTTTGTAAGTTAGTACTTCGCTGCTTAACAAGCAACACTACCTATCTCAATTTTTTGAAAGAGGAGGAAACTGAATTTTTCTTAACCAATGACGAATATTTCTAAATTTTTTTTAACATCCGATGTAAATATAAGACTGCATATCCCAACCAGATGTGAAAAAAATTCAGAAATATTTTTTATTGGTTGATAAAAAATGAGTATATTCTTCTTTCAAATTTTGAAAAATTGAAATAGGTGGTGTTGCTTGTTAAGCAATGATTTAATTCCTTTTTCTTTATTTTATTTTCTCATCTAACTTTTTAATTACAATTATACTCATATTTATCTATTATAAGCAACATTAAAGATGTATCATGTATTTAGAGCTAGTGATATCAAATCTGCCTTTGCTTAAATATATTCTTTTTAGTATGTTAAGACCTGTGCTGGCCATGTTGGGAGTCGGGAGTAGATTAGGCAGAAATTAAAATGCCATATTTTTGACTAAATAAAATTTTTCGAATCATATTAACCTAAATTGAAAGCTTTGTGTATAGTCGTTTTTCTTAACTTTTTCCAACTAAATTTAGCGTTATTCTTTGTTTCTATATTCTTTGTTTTAATATTTGGTTATTTTCAATAATTAATTGAAAAAAAGTTGTAAGTACCTATATCTTTAGCCACATTTGAAAAGTCAGGCCTTTGTAAAGTTCCAGTGCGTTTGCTTTCAATTACCTTTGAAAATTTGATTGGTATAAAAAACTTTTCCCTTTTTTTTTTTGTACCACTCAAATTTGATTTTGTGAATGCTCTTGAGAAATAGAATAATTTTATGCATAAAATGATTTGCATTCATATTGCAGCTAATCATTTCATCTGTTTTATTCAAACCTTAACCTATTTAGTTTCTTTCATTATTTAGTAGCTCAGTTCAATTGAAATTAAGGTGATAGTTTTTATGGCATAACATTAATGTGTTTTAAATAAGGAATTGTTTAATAAAATAATTTATTATTATATTTCATCTTTACTTTCTTGTATATGAAGTAAAGAAATAATATTGTATTCTGGAGATTTGGATGAATTTTCATGTTTTAGACCACATTGAATCTTTTTTAAAAAAATTGTATCTGAACATAACTCAAAAATGAAACAAGCTAGATGAATTAAATTTGGCATGTAGTCTATATGCCAAATTGTTGCTCTGTATAAAACTTTGGATGAAACCCATCTGCGGGAAGTCTGTATGCATGTGGTCATGATATCTAAAAATTGCAGTGAACTAGATGAGTGAAATTTGGAGTGTGGTTTTATCACTGAAATTGTAGATCTGTTTTGAACCAGAGTCATCAAGAGGTTGAATATCTATCTGTCCATCTCTCTATTTGTGGATATATGAATGTGATAACTCGAAAATTCTTATCTAACTACTATCTTATTGTTCCATATGATTAAAAGTCATTTTCTCATTTATGTTTGTTTTCATAATTAACTTCAGGTCAAAAGTACAACACCCACTGGTTAGAGGTACAATACTATGTTGTACCTTTGACAACTGTCATGTTTTTTTTTAAATAATTAAAAATGTTAAAATTGAAAATTTTGGTATTTGAAAATATCTAACAAATGCAAAATAAAGTAGAGTTTAGATTAGCACTCACACAGTTATCTTACAAATGAAACTAATAAAAAATTAATATTGAAAATAGGTCAAAGATACAACTCTCTCCCCTACTTAATTCTCTTCGTAAATGCCAGAGCTAAATACAAAATATAGAGAGTCAAAGGAAGAATACTCCTGCTGGTTCTTAATCTAATAAAATAAATAATCTTTTTATAGCTTTAAGGTATTAAATAAGTTTTCATTTTTCTCAATTTAATAAATTAATAAAAGTTACCTAAAAATCTAAAAACTATAAGAAAATTTTCTATTAGGCTTTTGCATGCTATATATTTGTGATAATTTTTTTCCCCTCGAAGTTGTGCAATGTTTAAGTCCACTGTGATTACCTAACTTATTTTTAACTGCAGGATTATTCAAAAGAGTTGCACTGATTACAAATGGTCAAATGTCCTTGTGAACAACAAAGGAAAAAAAAAATGAGCACAATACAGAAGGAAGCTTAAAGTTTTACTTGGGTAATTGTTGCATGTGACCTTGATCACACAGGCAACATCCATGTGAGAGCATAAGAAAGTGAAGATAATTTTTTTTAAATGTAAGTGAGAAATAAATATCTGTTGTATTATTACATATGGTGCTTGCACCCTACTTTATAACTAGGAGGTGTTAAGAGTAGGAATCGGATAACATTCTGAGCTTTGTATGGAAGAGGGTTGCCACCCTAATAATACTGGCAAGAACAGAGATTTAATCTTCATTAAAGTTGCTATTGTTATTAAAATTTGCATGTTAATTTCAAATGATGCATTGAACCACTTAAACTATAATCCATATATTCCATACAATGTGAAGCATGTTCGTCATAATTGATTTTCATTTGATGACTGCATGCAGGTTCTGCATGTGGCTATCTTAATCTTCTGAAATTAGTTCTTGGGTCTTCATTTCATCCAGATGTGTCATAGTTTCTGTCTTAATGCCTCCTTTGTCTGAAACAGTGAATGAAATGCAGTTACATGCAGAGAATGCTTCTTATGATAGAGAAATGGAGGCAGTTGCTATGTGTCCAAATAAAACTTTAAGCTTATTTCTGTATTGTGTTCAGTTTTTTTTTTTTCCCCTATAGTTGTTTACCAGAAAGTTATAGCCAATTGTAATCAGTGCAATTGTTTTGAATAACACTGCATTTTAGAATGCACTCTTGACTGAAAATCGGTACAAGTCCCTTCAGAATGTTAAATCAACATAGTAGATTCAATAATTCACTCCATGTAAATTTTTTCCAGGAAATTTTGCATGTGAATCCTTTCTTTTTCAATCTGATCTTGGAATAGACCATACACATTTTAGGAATGAATATAAATTTTTAAAAATTTAGAATTCTGTACTCTTCAACTGATAAAGCTTTATCTTACATATTCATATTTATGAGAATAATTGTAATTTGATTAATCTACCATCTATATGTTAAAGAAGAAGGTTTATTATTTATTTGCATTCCTCTTTTCCTTTTGGAACTTTTCTCCTATGTGAAAAATTCTGTTTTATCCCACTATATGTGCAAGTTTAGCAGCTAGTTTTTCCTGCTTCAAATCATCAATTAAAATTATATTAATGAATGTTATTTAATACAGTGAAACCTCTTCGAACGGCCACCCCTACATAGCGGCCACCCCTCTTAACGGCCAATTTTTCGGCCCATAGACCTAATGTTAAAATAACCCCTAGCAACGGCCACCCAACCCCTCTGAGCGGCCGCCGGGTGGGTTCGTCCATCCCATTTAACAAACGCATCGGCTAGAGATTTACTTTTTAAACTGAAAAACGATCTTGAAAAAATGGTTTTTTTTGGTGGTGTGGTTATGTAATTTTGTGGTGTAAAAATGGTGTGGTTATGTAATGTATGTTTAGAAGAGTAAAAAAGCACAAATTGTATCCTTTTTTTCAAAAAATGTAAAAAATTATTAAATAAAGTACTATTTTCTCTTTAGTTAAGTCTCAAACTTCATTTCAAATAAGAAATATGTGTCAGACTTGTTTATATTATGTATTAAAGCAATTATCTTGTAATTGTAACGAAAACCCTTCAGAGCGGCCACCCCCTCTGCGCGGCCAATTTTTCTCGGAACGGAGGGGTGGCCGCTCAGAGAGGTTTCACTGTAATAACATTCATTAATATAAATTTGATTCCTGTAAGTTATCTATTAGTAAAAGGATATTGTTTGGAAACTGTTTTGCTGCTGCAGCCATTTCTTTAACCCTTTATACCCCAAATTAACTTACCAGTAAATTTTTAATTTTATTTTAGCAGCATTGGATAAGTTTTGGTAGATAATAACGGGAGTGTAGTGGAGGCAGAACGCCATTCCGGCCACTGCTTTTTTTTTTTACTAAAAATAAAAATAAAAAAAAAAAAAAAATCATGAAAACATCCTTAAAACAGCATGATTTTTGTCATCCATGTTTAGAGCATTCCGGCACTGCTTTTAGAGTGTCCCAGCACTGCTTATTTTGTGACTACTCCACTGCATAGTAACCTCAGGAAAGGAAAAAAAAATTTAATAAAAATAACAATTCAATTAATTATTAATGTAATTAATAATGAACTGAATTATATTATTACAAAATTTCAATTTTTGCCTTCAGCTGCCATCTACTGCTTGTTTTTGGAACTACATTTTTTCATGTTCATGTGAATACCGTAAGGAAAAATGGTCATATTAAGAAGATATAAACATGATTAAAGAAGCATTTTTAAGTGCCATTGGGATATAAAGGATTAATTTCATTCTAGCGACAATCGAGATAGTCTTCTGCATTACTAAATTTATTACTTTCTAATAAATGGAGATTTGTTTATTAACATTTTATCTTAAACTAGTTTTTTTCTCCTTCATGATTATAATTTAAAAATCTTATTATCAAATCGAGATCCACAGTCTGCAAACTCTTTCATTTTGTAAGGATGGAAGTAACTTTCTTAGTTGCTTTTGTGTGTAAAGTTAGTGGCTTAATTAGATAGTATAGGGCCTCTAGCAATTGTTTAGGGTGGGCCTTTAGAAAACTAAAGTCATTACTAATTATAAAAGGCACTTCATTTTGTGAAATGCTTACTCACTCTTTTTTTAATACTGTTAGTTGATTTTTAAAGGATCTTATATTTCAGAATGAGTAAAGAAATAATTCTATATTATTACAGGTAGAGGGCTATAATTAAATTTTGTACTATTTGCTGCAACACTTATTTTATTAATGCATTTATTTTTCAGTCCTGGAAGGTAGGACATTAGCAGTGTCTCTGTATCTTTTTAATTGTAGTACTTCAGGTCAAGCCTCCTAGGGCAAGAGCACCTGGCAATTTGCCAATCCTGCCATACTGTATTTAATACTACTGAGTAAAATGCACTGTTCAACAATGGATTCCGAGACTACCACTTTTCGACGATTTTTTACCGGTAAGGGATGTCAGGCAATGAATCATATGAGCGCATTTCCGGAGTTCTTTGTTAGATCATGCTCAGTAAAATGTAAACATCACCCTTCCATTCTTCACTTCCCCTCTATTTTGTTGAAAATAATTCCGCCCGGAGCATGCGCAAAAGCGCGGAGGGTTTCCGAATTTGTTGGTAAACAATATTCTACGCATTGCTTTCCAAAATGTTTAAAAAACTGTTCAGATTAACTTTATTTAATTTTGCTTTTTATGAATTTCAGAAATGTATTGGACTTTCTGTTTAGAAAGAGGTGCACCACAACGTGTAAACCATGCTTCAGTTGCAGTTGGAGATAAAATATACTCCTTTGGTGGATATTGTGGTGAACTAGATATGCCAATATTTATTGATGTCCATTGCTTTGATACAAGTAAACAGCATTAGGTCACTTGTTTGTTTTTTTTATATTTACATTTATATTAACTTAATAATGTTAATATGCTTAATTAATCTGTACAAAATTTGAAAAATTATTAGATTTTAAAGTGTATTCTTAATATTTGAACTATTCAGGATGATTATAGTTAAAATTGCAAATTTAAAATGCTATAAGTTGAGCACTGATTAGAATGATCTGAATAAACTTGAGGCAATGGCACTTTGTTTTGTGAAGTAGAAAAAGGAAACATATATATATATATATATATATATATTATATATATATAAAAGTTAGAGCTGTGAGGGTCGTTTTGAAGAAAGCTCACAAAGGAAATATTGCTTTAGATCTCATACAAACTTGCCAAACACATAAATGTTAACCAGAGGGAAACAATAGTCTACTAGGGGAAAATGACATTTTTATTGCTAGAAACAGTGGTATATATGAACAGCAACAACATTCTTTGTAACAACATGAAAAGAAAGTCCTCAAGCAAACACTAAGGGCTTTCTCAAGAAATGTTCAATAAATACTAATACTAATTCACTGTTATTACAGTAATTTTTTTTACTTTTACCAAAAAAAAATCCCATTGTTTCAAATGTATACAGGTCAAAGTTCAGGTCATTCTAGGTAATTGACTTAAATTTATAGCATTTTAAAATTGCAAATTATAATCACCCCTTGTATGTTATTGTATTATGCTAGTTTCTGTAATATCAATATTAGATTTCGACTTTTTTACTGGTTTGCAAATATATTGTAACTGACTAAATCAATTTTTAAAATGCTACCTGTAGTTTCATGTATAGATGGTTATTTCATGGTTTATGGATAGTATTATTATGTTTGTTATTAAATATGTGATTATTCATTAGAGAGTTATCACAGTATTACTGTTTGAAAGTATGTGATTTTTAAGATTCTTGTCATACATTCACCGCATATAAATGCTAAACAAAAAGATAATTTTTACATGCAAAATATTTTTTTAATGGATATTTTCTTAGAAAACTTTTTTTTTATTCATATTTTTAAAATTAATAAGTTTATCATTCTCGAGGCACTTATCCACATAAGAAATATTGGTGCTTTTGCATGAGATTAGTGGCAGTTGTTGGCAAGCCTGAATATTGTGTAAAATGGATATGTTCTTTTAGCATAACTGTATGCCAAGATGTTGGTAAAAAATTGTGTTTCATAGTGTGAACTTGTTGTTCTCGGCTCGTACTATATTTGGCATGCATTGTGGCTTCTTTTGAGCTAGTAAAGAAATATTGAAATACTTTAATACAAATGAAGTATTTGTCTTCGGATACAAAAAGCTAGCAGTCAAAATAATTGATTGCATAGCACAATGCATTCCAAAAACTAATCTTTATTGAATATTTCAGATACATTAAAGTGGACAAAAATTCATTATGAAGAAACTATGGATTGTCCACAGGGTTGCTATGGCCACTCTGTTGTTGCATATCAACATCTGATTTATCTTTGGGGAGGTCAAAATGTGCATGGTGCTAGTAATACTTTATACTGTTTCAATACAAGTAAGAATTTATTGTGTATTTTTCTCTTTGTTTTGCAGACTAAATACAGTAAGACAAATGTTTTTATGCACATTTTATATTACTCGGGAGAAGCTTATTCTTGTTAAACTAGAAATTGCCTCTTCAGTCGAATGATTTCGCATCAAATTTGACGTGTTTAATATAGATATATATGCGAGAGAAATGTTTAACATTTATTGAAAACAAATAAAATAAACATATGTTTTATAACAGGAAATATTTTTTTTATTTACATATTTCTTTATTCAAAAAACCTTTTGGTAAACAACATTTCTTGTGATGTATTTTTCGTTGTTTAGCAATTTT
The DNA here is from genome assembly GCA_013235015.1 of Araneus ventricosus. NCBI lineage: Eukaryota > Metazoa > Arthropoda > Arachnida > Araneae > Araneidae > Araneus > Araneus ventricosus. The sequence continues at coordinate 86,723 of BGPR01004028.1, forward strand.
ATTATAATTCAATAACCGTGAAATTCTCAGCTTATCAAATGTAAGTTAAAATTTCAAAGGAATACTTTTTCGAAATTCTAATCAAAACAAAGAGCTTCTCTGGTTGTCAAACGTTGCCAAAAAATAGCAAATTATATCATCATGATTGCAATAAATAATCGGATGCATCATGGTGTCCAAACTATATCATGTGCATGATATATCACTGACATAATTTACTACTTTCTGTTAAAAAACAGAAATTAATTTGAAATATATGATTAATATAATTTAAAATTTCTCGGGAACTATTGATCATAGCGAGATAAATTTTATATCAATCAATAAAAAATTTTATTTCACTATTTTAGAGCTAAATTTGAAATTAGAATGACAATTACTCTTTTACATTTAAAATTACTGAAATTTAGGTTCTCTAACAATGAAATAATACTGTTTAATGTCTCGCAGTGCTATGACACGAATTTTATTGTTGGTGACGTCGGAGTGTTACCGAGAGACAGATTTGGGCCATTATATTAGTAATGGTAGAGTCTTGTAGATACTTATTGTAGTGTTTTAAAAATAAAACGCTTATGAATGATTTGTGTATGTGTTTGTAGCTTATCTACTTGAAACTTCTATCCACCATTTACTTACGTCTATAAGCCTTGTGTCATACTTGTTGGTAAATGAGTAGTCTCAATAATTTACAGAGTATCTACTGTAATCATGGCCCAATAGCTAACTTATTTGCTACAAGGCTTGATCGGGCCCTGGTTGGAGTGTAGCAAATGGATTGGAAGGCAGTCCTACCATACGAACTCCAGAAACCTTAGAAAATAGAATTTTCAAGTATCTCAAATCCATCAGGATTGTGTGGTTAAGGCTGCCATGCACACACCACCTACAATTTCAGAACGTAATCTTATCCTATGGAGATTTATACTGCCACCTTTTCTCGTTTGCTATAGTGTTTTTTTTTTTTTTTTGATGCAATCAAGTGCATTCAATAGAAGAAATAAAAATACAGATTCCCACAAACTGACTTTTTCCCCTCAACTGCTTAAAGTATTTTTAAATAGTCGCTAAACTTCAATTTTGGGTTTTAAACATTTTTAGAAAATTTTCAAGTATAGTTAAAATAAAAGTAACTTTATAGAAACCTTTGCTTTAAAGTCTTATTTCCGATGCATATTTTAATTTGAAAAGAAAATGTATAAAAGCTGCATTTTTAAAAAAGAATCTGAAAATAAATTTGCGATTTCCCCCACTTTGCAAAACTCCTCCCCTTTGGCAGAAGGATACACATCAGAAGCCCCTCCCTCTCTTTTAGAGTGACAAAGATTAATTGCTGTTCTTATCTTTATTTTTTGTTTACTATCTCAGGTGTGCATTTCTGTGTGTGCTGTCTTGTTAAAACAGGACCAACCTTACTAAATGTGGGGCCTAAATAGAAACATTTGGGATAATCCCGATATATTTAAGTTTTAATAACTAATATATAAGTAAATAAACAATATGTAATTTTAATAAATAAAATAATATTTATTATTATTTTTTAATTTAATAAGTTTTAAATAATAACTTTACTTACTTAAAACTTAAATTTTATAAAAATTCAAGGAATGATAAATTTTTTATTGCTTTTATGCTTGGATGCATTACAGAGCAATTAAGTTCTCGAGGAAATAAAGAGCCGTATACAGTTATTTATTCATGATCGCTGAGGAACACAAAGCACGGATGTTTTTAACTAATGAAAACACAGAAAGCTATAAAGAAAATTACAATTTTTGACTTCTGAAACAGTCAGCTGGCAGCAAGAAAAAATTGGTTTGCAAACGAATTTAAAAGCGTGAAAAATATCCTGTGGATAATATTTTGAAATCACAATTATACTCGATTTTAATATGAATAAGTTTGAGAACATATCACTCTTGAGTGGGCCCTATGTGGAGAAATTGGTCCAATCGGCTAAAGGCCGGCCCTGGTCTTATCATACAACACTTGTCACTCTTTATTTCTTTTATTTTATAAAAATTTTCTTGCTAAACTTTTTTTCATTATTAATGAGGAAAAATAGTTCACTTATTATTTTAGGACAAAGAAGGAAATTTTCTAACTGTATGCTTAATAAATATAACAAATGCATTCGTATAATTTAACAAAACATTTAATCAATATTTCTCCATAGTGTAATACTGTCTTCCTGTTAATGCCAGCACTTTGAGTTTATTAAATGGTTTATTTCTTTTACCGTATTTAGTGCTGGACGAAATCAAACATAAGTATCTGTGAATATTTAAATTATTTAAAACGTCCCTCATGTGTTCAATGGCGTAAATGAGGGGGGGGGGGCCGGTGGGGGCGGTACTTAGAAAGGGGTGACAAAATCAGAATCAAAAAAATTTTCCCTGGGACATATATTTTTTATTTTGAAGTTTATTTAACTTGTAAAAAAAAGGGTGGCATGTTACAACTTCGCACCAAGTGGCAAAAGTTGCAGCTATGCACTGCATTTCTATGTTTATTTATTTATTGTTATGCAGTACCAATTATGGTTTTTATTTTCAAAAAAAAAATTCTATAGCAATTGTAGATGCCACTCCCAGAAAATAAAAATCAGAGGGCGTTTTTGGAGTTTTCTCTGAACACTGTATATAACCTGTCATTACATAACATACTATTTTTGTAATTTAAAATGTTTTCTTTTAAATATTTTCTTTGAATTATTTTAACCTCTCTTGCAAATAAATTTATCTATATGATTTCGGCATCAATAATAACATGTTAAATTGTCACATGATATTTAGTGCATTATTGGGTCAAACAGAATTGACTGCAGATATTTCAATTATTTAAGAAATTCTTCATAGATATGTTTATTTATACTGCATATGTAAAAGTTTTATTTTATGAAGAATTTAATTGATGGTCACCAAATTAGTATCATTTTTAGGTGTATATTTTATCGAAGTAAGTTATGTATGCTGTTTCAAATGGACCTGAATAGGATTAATGAGAATGGTCTTTTTTTCATTTGCAGCTTCTTCTAAGCAGAAAAATTTTACTGGTCCCTCTATGTTTGAAAAATTTCCACGTTTCTTCGTCTGTAACTAAATTCCACATAAAGTATAAATTCACAAGAAAAGAAGATTATAATTCGTGGTGTCATTTATTGTCTTTATTAGTTATCAGAAAATTTATTTTCACTAGTAGACCACCAAAAAGATTCTGTCTACCAAAGAAAAAAATATTTTAAGATATGCTTTAGTAGAAAAAAGCTGTCCCTGAAAAGGTTAATGTAAGTAAGGAAAATAATTTAAAGAGAATAAGAAGAAAGAAAATTAATCTCTGTTTTCTCATATTAGCAAAATAAAATAATTCAGCAACAATCACATAATTAAAGATTTTTTAAAAAATTCAAAAACCAGGTGAAGTTTAAATGAGCATAAGTAATGTTATTTTGCTGATGATTTTTTTATACAAATAACTTGATATTCTTGGTTCTTTCATTAAAGTTCTTTTAAACTTCATGTTGAAATTGAATTGTTTGGATCCAGAATGATATAGACACTTTTTGTTACTTTTGCCTGGTTATCGCTTGGTTTCTTTTAAATTGCTAATTAGTGAAGTTTTGTGATTTGATTTTCTTATGTAGATGAATGGGCCCTTAAATCTACATGTTTTAAAACAATGCAAAGTTTCCATTTCATTTAGATATGTCTGGGTCATTTTAATTTAGTGTTAGGCTATAAAATATAATACATGATAAAATGTATCAACAACGCTTCAAATAAAAGAATTATTTCAACAGCAAAAATAATGTGTGAAACATGTTTTATCATTTATAGATAAAGGAAAATTAAGCATTTATGAGAACGATCCTGATAAGTTTGTCTTTGCACTCGTTGTAGTATGGTTTATTGAAACGTACATGGGGGGGGGGGGGGGGGAGGGAAGCTTCAGCTGCGAATTTCGGTTCCTGGAATCGTAAGCCTTAGCAGAAAACGAGAAAGCTGCTAATCGACTATTTTTGAAAGAGGGATGTTTCTTATGCCTTTGTTTGCGACTAGATATGAGATATCGTTGAAGTGCACTTGTAGCAGTGTGTGATAGTAATTCTTCTACATTCTGACAATATTTGGCTGTGCATACTTGTGTAGTTTTAACTTGACTCTCGTACATCACAAGAAATTAATTTCCTAAATATATGCTTGATGGAAAAAAGTTCTCTTTATTGAAGTAGTTTAATTGAATATGGATCTTAGAAGAAGTTTGTAAAAGAAACTAAAAATTTATAGAATGTTTTGTTTCTTCTACTTATCAAACTTAATTACCTGCAAAAATTTCACTTATTTAAGAGATTCTTTACAATATTGTTATTGCAAGTAACGATTATACTTTTTATTATATGAAAATTCATTGATGTTCAAATTCTATGCTCAATACATATATCCCTCAATACATATATCCCTCAATAAATATATCACTCAATAAATATATCGCACAATAAATTAACACTACTTTTTTATTTAAAATATAATTCAGATCGTTTTTATTAGTTAAAAAGTATGTTCTTTTAGGACATATTGCTTTGACGAGAAAATTTTATCGGATTATTTTTATATAATTTGATTGGAAGAACTTTTCGAGATGAAGTAGAGCTAATTGAAGAATAAATGAATATAAGATATTAGTTAAAATATTACTAAATTTGTATCTTTAAGTAAGATCTCATTGAGGAAAGTGATTAATTACTTTAATGGAAATCTTGTTTCAACTGTGATGTGACACTCAATTGTCACATACTTTTAGTCATAGTTACTAGATGTTTACAAATATTAATCATATTTTATAAATGCTCTATTCAATTTTAATTAATTAATGAATTACACTTTGAATTCAGTCATTTTAAATTTCATATGTAAATTGTGTATACAGATATTTAAGTTAAGTAATATTGAAATAACTTTAGAATGCATTGCATAAAAGAAGTGATTCGTTTTTTCTTGGCAAAATTATTTTGGATATTTCTAATCAAATCTACACATCATTCAGCGAGTTATAAATATCAAAATGATAATTTATTTCAATCTTAAAATTGATATATTATTAAGTAAGAATGACAAAAACAAGAAATGCAATAATTAAATCTTCATATCAGTATAATACACGTATCATTCCCTTTGTGTCAGCATTTTTATCTCAAAGGACCAAAACCTATTTGAAAACATTTTGTCTCTCCTTTTTTTATTCATTTAGAAATTTTCGATGTGTAAAGTCATATACAAATTTGACGTTTTTGAAAAATTATTCCATAAAGTATTTACAGAAGATTGCTAATGAATTCAGATCATTCTAAAACTTGTGTTCAGATTATTGCATAATTCAAAAAAAGTTTGAATTTGATTTTTTTTTATTGAACCAATCATGTCAAATTAATACTTTTTCAACTTCAGATATTATTATTTTAGTAATTCAGATAATTATGTAGTTCAAGAAATACTTCGAGAGTGCTTTTCTGAGAGTGCTCGCACATAAACACAAACCTTGTTCCTGAGAATGTTATTTGTACAAGCACTTGATTAAAATTAGATTTTCATGCTCAGCTTATTTTTCTGAAGAAAAATAGAATTGCCTACTTATTATAATAGAAGTATTTTCTTCAAATCATAAAGCAGTCACAGCGATTGGTTGGCAAAAGCATGTGGGGGAGCAAAAAATTTCAAGACGCCTAAAAAAGCACACCGGAATATAGAGGGTAGGCAACAAAATTTTAAAATTTAGTTTCAAAATTAGCTAGCTTTCCTGGACATTGTTGTTTATTTTATACCACCTAGTTTCAGATATTTTTTTCCCCAGTTTAGATTATATAGGCAGCTAAAATGAAATACTCCACTTTTGATTTCTGAGAGTGCTCACACAGAAACACAAACCATGTTCCTCGGGTTACTTTTTGGAGTTATTTGTGTGCTACTTGTTTAAAATCAGATTTTTTTGCTCAATTAATTTTTCTGAAGGGGAGAAAAATGTTCAATTATTTAAATAAAAGTGAGAGAATTAAATGCCACATCCTCAACTCTTTACAATCTTGGTAATCCTAGAAGAAACTTGTGTGCGTCTAATAGATGAAATAGTATTAAATTAGTATCTTTTTTAGACATGCAGATTTAATCGAAGTAAATGATATTATATTGTTTGAAATGACCCTCGCGCACGGTGTTGGGATTAATCAGAATATACATTTTCATTCTCGGCTTCTTGTATGCAGAATAATGTAGGCTGCCGAAGCTAGTGACCTGTTCTCAAATTTTTTCGGGACGAATTTGAACTGTTCTGATATTACAATAATATATTCATAAAAACTTCCTCAAATGTATTAAAAATCTGAGTTTTGGTTTCTGAGGTTACAACCACAGCCACTTTCATGCTTTTGAGAAATAGCAATTACCCGGCAATATCTCTATCAAGAAATTTAAATCTAAAATGATAGTTTTCACTGATTCTGGGGCTTTTCATCAAATGATTTGCAAATACCCGTCTCGAAAATCATCCTTCCCTACTTGGCTTGTAGACTAAAGAGCGGCTATCAAATTACCCTCACAAAGGAGTAAGTGGGTTGTCTTTGGGGACAAGGCTTGATCTTTTTGCGACCTCAAAAAAAATAATCCGTAGTCCGCAAGTTCGCTTCTAGGCTGTGATAAAGCTTGTCAATCTAAGACCTTAAGACCCGCCTCTTGACCCCCAACACAAGAGGGTGCTTTCATCGACATTAGTGTTTCTTTAAGGTACTCAGAAGCATTAACCTTATTGTTTTATCATGAAATGAAACAGTTTATGGGTTGCATTATGGTATGAAATGTATTTTTGGTGTATTAAAGGATTGTGTAGTTATCTTGTCACTGGTTTTGTTGTTTGAAATTTATTAAGTTAAAGAAGGATTTTGATGCAAGATTATGCGATTTCAGTTTACAATAATTCAAAATATGTTAATTTTAGTGATATTTTTTATTAAAAGTTCGCAGCATGTTTTTTATTATTATAAAAATAAATGTCTAATATTAGATGCATTAATGAAACTTTAATTCCTGATTATTTCTTTTGTTGTTTATGAAAAGTATTCCTTTTTTTTTCCCCCTAGAAACATTGTCATGGACTAGACCTGTAACATCTGGTCGATTTCCTAAACCAACTGATGGTCATTCTGCATGTGTTATTGGAGATCATATGTACACATTTGGTGGTTTTGAAGAAGAGAATGACAGCTACTCACAAAAAGTATATTCACTAGATTTAATCACTTTTAGATGGCAAGAAGTACAGACTTTTGTAAGTATGCATATTTGAGGGATAAACTCTGAAGGAGGAGTTCAGTATTTCTGTAAACTTTTTACTGTAATTTCTTTACTAGTATTATTAGTTACAGTTTTTAAAACAAAAGGTATGATTCTGTGCACAGCAATGCCATCCTTTTTCATTTTTGAAATCTTAATTTTCAGCCACAATGGAAAAAGATTGCAAAGTGAAAGTACAGTGATATTTATTTCATAATGCAATGACAGGATTATGAGTTGCTAAAATGAAGAGATTTTTAAAAGATTTAAAGTTGAAATTCTTAGTACATGATGATTTTATCTTTGATGTAGAGGATTAAAAACACTAATTTATGAATGGATCAAGAATAAAAACTTAATTATCGTGTTAGTATAAAAATAATTTATTGTATATTTATATAGGTGATTCCGATTAATTTTTTTCAAGTATAAAGTAATTGAGGAATGAAAGTTATAAATGTTGTAACGTACCAAAAGGGAAAAAGTTGGAAATCACAAACCGTTCGCATGAGCCACAAGAACATTCATACTAGCGACCTTTTCACATGCTCTTTTGAACTACTTAGAAGACTACCAGGTCCTTTCATGGTTACCACATTACAAAGCAATGCTCATTTTACACTTTAATGTGAAAAACAGTATTTGCTTTTTTTTTGGCATTTGAAGTGTTTACCTTTTTACTTTCTCATATACAAAGAGAAAGTATTGTAATCGTCAAAAAATTCGAACTCGAGATTTTGACGAATCTCCACATTTTAGACCTCTCTGAGTCCAAAAAACACAATTTTGGAATTATGCCTGTCTGTGAACACAATAACTTGGAAATTATTAGAGCTACGGGGATGAAATTTAGTATGTGATATTTACACATAATTTGTAGGTTTCTGTCAAATTTTGGACAAATTCCGTCTACGGGAAGTCTGTCTGTCTGTATGTTCGCGGTCATGTGAACACTATAACTGAAAAACTTGAATAGCTAGATGGATTAAATCCGATAAACAGTTTTATCATCATGAATGTAGGTCCGCATTTTTGGACGAAATCAGTCGAAGGGTTGATGGTCTCTCTGACTGCATAATCGCATAATTGTAAAAATTATATCTCCTAAACCCTTTGGCTTAGATAAATAAAAATTGGTATGACCATTGCTGACATTAATTATAGATCTATGCCAAAATTTTGTTTCAATCGGTTAGAAAAAAGGTGTTCAAATTGTATATTCAATTTTTTTACTTGCATACTGGAAGCAATCTCTGTTCATGCACAAGCTATTCAGTGCTAGCGAACAATGTAATTTTATCCTGTTTTCTTTCCTCACACATCCCCTTGCATTAGTGGAGCTTGCTAGAGTGTGATAGAAAATAAATATTGCCAAGTTTTAATACATACGTATCTCTTCGAATATAATTCTTCACCTAAATATTTTACAATCACTGTAATCTATAATGAGAAACCTTCTGATCATCATTGCATTCTGGGTTACAGTAAGTTCAATTTTTTATCCACGCAGGGGGAGGGGAAATGACAAATTTTTGAGAAGTATACGAGAAAGTTTAGGGGAGGCCACTCCCGTGGCTGGTTTAGTCTTCAATTTCTTACATTTCTGATGTTATTGCAATGCACAAAGAAATTATCTTTAGACTTGCATCAGAGAATTGCCATGTTAAATAAATCATCTGATTTCATTGTTTTCTCTTTTTAAAGTAGTCTTGATCAGAACGAGGGCATGAACTTTAGGAATCTTGTAATAACCTTCTCAAGACGTAAGCATGCTAAATTTCTTTTATTGCAGCATTTGCAATGGATGAATGTACACATTGGGTTTTTTATGGCAGTTGTTTAAAGGCTTCCAGGTTTTATTTTTATTTTTTGCTTAGTATAAAGTGTCAGAAATGATTAAGTTGAAAGATGGATAGTATATAAGAAATTCTAGTTTTCTAAAAATGTTACTGTAATAAGACTCAATTGTTTGATTGAAATTCCTGAGTTTATTCCAGTCATTATCTAACATGATGAATGAATTTATGCTCCTATTGAACTATCATTGTTCTTTTGTTAATTGAAAACAAGAAATCTGAATATATATTTTTGTTGAGGATGTTTAATTGTTTTATAAGGTAAATGTTCATCTTTCTCTTGACAGACAATTACTTTCAAGCTTGTTATCGTGTTGATAATGTGTTATAATAAAAGTGTTAATTAAGTATCAACTAATAGTTTGATATAAAGCTTGCTTTTCTTCTGGCACAAAAATGGTGAACATATTTTCTATATATCCAGTGAGATATTAATTCATTAATTTACACCTGTAACCTGTATAGTTTTTTTTAAATCTTGCTTTTGTCTCACAAATGAGAGGATGTTGAACATAAATCTAGCAGTCGAGTTTAAATTTCATTGCTTTAGCAGCCTCTTTGTAAATATTATATATTTTTTGAAATTAATTATTCATTCACTATGTTTCACAGGAGTCAGTCTGTTGGCTCTGATTGAGATTATTCAGCTTTATTCTCTTAGGAACTGTACTGATAAATCATCCCTTACAAGTTTGTAAAATATTATAATCAAAGCAACAGAGTAGATAGTACAGTAGAAGATAACTTTAAAACATCCAACATATTTATATTGCTATCTTAAATTGAGCTTCTTCAACAACAAAAATATTCACTGTTTACTATGTCATCACCAATTATCTACCAAAAACAAATTCCTTTTCGTAATGTAGAACCTATATTCGCATTTCAGCTTATTTACTTTTTCTACTCTATGTCCAGAACTATCTGCTTGTAAGCTTATTTTTATAACTGAATGCATGTTCAAAGGCTGATTTATATTCATATTAATAAAATGGGGTTTTTGAATTTAGGGTTTTCTACCATGTAAGCGAGATTTTCATACTGCTTCAGTGATTGGCAGTTGCATGTATATCTTTGGTGGCAGGAGCTCAGAAGATGAGGATGAACCTGAGTTTTACCCTTGTGATATAATCTACCTTGATACAAACACTATGAAATGGACGACTCCTGTAAATGAAGGATCTGTGCCATGTGGACGAAGGAGCCATTCTGCTAGTAAGCTATGAGGATCTGTGCCATGTGGACGAAGGAGCCATTCTGCTAGTAAGCTATAATTTTTTACCCCATTTAGTGAAAGCTCACTTGATTCTGGACTGTTTTGTCTTTTAAACATTCAAAATGTGGAATCCATCTCCCTCAATATTGCAGTAGATACTTATGCTTTACAATTTCTGTAATTCTTTGCTTCAATAAAATTGACTCAAATTGTTGGTTTTTATATTATTGATGTCAAATAGTTAATATACCAATAAATTTAATAAAAAGTTTTTTTTCAGAGCACACTTTTATTTGTTTACTTAAAAGTAATTTTTTTTGCATTTGAATTATTTTCTACATTTTAGTCTTTACTTTATAATTCAATATTATTAACATTACGGAATCTTGAAATGAATTTCTTTCTCAAATTCACTACCCAGTGACACTGCTCATATGGAATGAAAATTTAATTGATTAACTAGTAATTAAGTTATTAAAATATTATATTGTAATTTAGGATATATAAATGTAGAAAATTCTAAAACTAGCACATTAGGATGCGAGTGAAAAAACAAAGTTCCATTTTTACAAATACAAAACAAGTTAAATAAAAATGTACAAAAGCAACAGTTTAATCTTTTTTTAGTCCTCAGCAATTTTGTTTGTTGTAATTTATTTGACAGAAATTTGTGGTATTAACTAACACATATTTTGTACATAATGTAAGCATAAAAATGTATCTCATCGCTAATAATTTCTTTTGAAGATTATAAAGTATGGAGACACTGATTATTTGTTGTTAATTTATATATTTACTTGCATTAGCTTAAAAGATTTTAATTCAATTAAGTTTATCTTACAAGTGTACTACTGCATCATATGTTTGTCATGTTACTTGATATTTTCTTTAAAACTTTCTATCTATCTAAAACATCCTTTGTTTCATAAACAGTTTTGCTTAATTTCTTGCCATTTTTCTCCTTTTCTTGTTGAAAAGAGGAGAAAACATACAGTACAGTAAAGCACTATTTATATGTTTCTCATTTGTTTGTCGTTTTCATTTATATGACATTTCATCACAGTCCCGATTCATTCGTATTCAGTTTAATGATAAAGCGCTTCATTTATATGACGCAAAGTTTCAGTTATACATCGTTTTCTCCTGTTCTAAAGTGTGAACATTTTCTCATTTCTAGTATGTGAACTGTGATAAAGATACCATACCTTCGAAATTAATCACAATTGATGAATTAATAAAGACAAATTGTCTGGTGCTAATTTAAGCGATGATGAAAAAGTTATTCCACTTTCCTTTAACCCTTTGAGGACAGCAGGACACTTAAAGTTATGAGTAGCTGGCGCGTCCATATGACAGTCGTCCTCTGAGGGTTAAATATGCAGTGGACTACATTGAAAAACTTCAAACTTATTTCTTTTGTTAAAATAATAGTGAAAAACATTCAATGAACTTAATTCAGTCCATAATGATATACAGTCGAATGTCGCAAATCCGGAATCGTCGGGACTTCAGCAATTCTGGATTTGGGATAATTCCGGATCTTAGATCATTTCAATATTAAGAAGTGAATTTAACATCATAAAACACATAATTCAATTAAAATTTTTTAAAAACTTATTTATTACTTGTTTTCTTTGATTTATAAACATAATTAATATTATTTCTTATTAATTTTAACATTTTTACAAAATATTTCATTTAAAGTGAGTTGCTTCATTAGTTTTAGTTTTTGATTCAGTAACTTCTCTTTTATTTTATGTATCGCCGTTATGTCCGACTCCGAAATAAAGTCTCTTTGCTCAAGTCCTTTTATTGTGGTGTTCAACAGTTCCACTAAGCCGTCGATTGACATTTTATCTTCCGCTTGTGTTTCTTCTTTGCTATTGGATACCGAAGTTGTGGAGTTCATCAACTCTATACTGCATATTTCGGCATCAGTGAGCTGACACACTGTCGGAGCTTTATTGTCACAATGCAGTACTTAAAAGGCGTCATATTCGACGATTTCTTATCCTCTTGACTTGTCATAATCAAGTAGTTCAAAATTTTTCTTCTTCTTTAGAGATCTGAAATCGGTATCCACGTTTTCTTCGTCCTCAGAGAATATGGTTGCCGGCCACATATATCAACTCACATAAGAGAAGTACCACATTCGCGAGGGCTAGTTCGGAATTAAAGACAATCCCGAATTTCTACAATATTCCATTCGTTCTGGACAAATCCTCTTTGTGAGCCAGAAGGCGAGAGAAAGTTGCGTGCGCATCTTATTTGTTAATATTTTTTACATTCTGGACTAATTCGTTTTGAGTGCTAGAGAGGGGAAGGTATTGTAATTCCACGATTCGTTATATACCCCCCCCCCCGCAATGCCTTCATCGCACATCGTTGTACAAGTGGTTAAATACTTTCCCTCCCCAGATAGTTACGACCGGTTTCTGCTGACTCTGGGCGCCGATTTGTTAGATAAAAGTTAGGATATTTTTTTTTCCCTTGGGGGAAGGGCTTTATGGAATGAAAAAGGTCCGGATTTGCGACGTTTGACTGTACTTAATACAGTAGAATCCCGGTTAACCGAACTTAAAGGGGGGGGGGAGACGTTTCGAATAATGATTGTTTTACTTAAACCATGAACATCTGTTGCTATTTTGTATCTAATTACAGTATGTGATTCTGAAATGTTTTCAGTGTGAAACAAATTCAAAACTCTTTGTAGGTTACACTTGCACTGTATGCCCAAAAGTATCCGGACACTTGCAGATTTTCACATTTTTTAGAATTTCTCCGTAATGTTTTTGACTGCCTTTACATTTCGGACATGTAAATAATAGACAATAACTCACATTTTACATTGAAGATTTGGTCCTGAGGGCAATTAGGGGACCGTCTACAAACTGATGAAGACAAAAACGATTTTGGCCCACCCCGCTTCACAGGATACTGATAACAAGATGAAGCTTTCAGAAATTGTAATGTTTAATGTGCATAATATTTACATGAATTTTTGTAAACTCATCACAAATATTTGGAAAGATATAAAGGTTTTCTTAAAAAATCTCAAATTTTCGACTTTTACAGAAAGATGACAATATAGAGAAGCATTTTTGTAAAACTTTGGAAAGAATTGGAATATTCGTAATTATGAGCATTTTTAGAAACAATGTTTTACTGCGCATGACAAACATATGTAATTTTTCTTTCCAAACTAAACAGATATATAGGGCCACTATATATAAAAAGTTCAGTTCAATATCATACTTTCAAATAGGCATTAAACGAGGTAGATTTTTGGCTCTAGAGAAGCCTAAAGACGAGGGTTGCACACAAGTTGATATTTTTAAACTTATCTCTAAATTGATTATATTAGATTGTATAGTGGTTAGAATTTGCTGAATACCAATGCTACATCAATATTCGTAACGAACTAAAAAAAAAATATATGTAGAATTATTAAAATGTTTTAAGAAAAGAAATTAATTAGATAAAAATGTTCAGCCATAAAACATAAATATATTTAAAAGTATCAGACGTATAAAATTGTAATATGTGCTTGTTAATCATGAAATAATAAAATTAAAAAATAAAATTTTTGATATTTATAATGCCTAATTAGCTGGAATTAAATTTATGCATGTAATTGATAAGTGTTCATGGGTATCTCAGCAAATCTATACTAAAATTCAATATAACTATTCAAAGCTATAAGTAAAATATCAATTAATTATAAACCCTCATCTTTGCTTTAACTTGACGGAGTATGCAAATTCTGCTGTAATATGCAGTCGATATCTTCAAAAATACTATGATATTGAGTTGAATTTTTTTTATATAAGTTGCCCCTATATCTGGTTTAAAGATTGTGAAAGAAAAAATTACATAGTTTATGCGCATGTACGGTAAAACATTATTTACTAAAACTGCCTATATTTCCTGTAATACTAGCAATTCCTTTTCCACAACAGCTCACAATGCTTCCTACAATATATTATCATTTCAAAAGTTTCAGTAATATAACAGAAAACTCTGCATGTATAAACAAAACAGGTGGGAAAATTTGAGATATTTTAAGAAAACCTTTATATCTTCCCAAATATTTAAGCTGAGTTTACGAAAATTCCTGTAAATATTATGCACATTTTTCATTACCATTTCTGAAAGCTTCATCTTGTTATCAGTATTCTGTGAAGCGGGGTGGGCCAAAAACTTTTTTGTTTTCATCAATTTGTAGACGGTCCCCTAATTGCCCTCGGGACCGAATCTTCGATGTAAAATGTGAGTTATTGTCTATTCTTTACATGTCCTAAGTTTAAAGGCAGTCAATTAAACCATTCCACAGAAATTCTAAAAAATGTGAAAATCTGCAAGTGCCGGATACTTTTGGGCATATAGTGTATGTCCGTTATTAAAGTTAACCCTCCATCTGTCGCAATATTTGCACCAGCAAGTTCGTGTGAAATGCACCTGTCAGGCACAGGTAAACATTATCGTAATTAATATTATTAATACCCATTCATTTTAATTTTAGCATCTTAAAATTAATGGCTGGCCTTCTTGGTGAGACTTTAAAGAAGAAAAAAAATGGCAATACTGTTGCAAAAAGGTCTTACCTCTGCATAATTTCCTTGCAGTACAGTACGTGTTTTTTGGATTTGCGATTTCAGAAGATTTCCATAGTTTGTAGTATTATACTAGCACTATCTTAAAAAACCTTAATACTTTTAAATGAATATGCATTAGTTGCATTAAATTTGTAATAATCAAAGTTGTTTAGTAAAATTTAAATTATAAATCTTTACATTCATATGTTGTTTTACTTCAGCCCCTTCAAAGACTTATAAACAGTGCTTTGCTGTACCTTTTTTTTCATATAATAGTTATTTGTAAATTTCATTTTATTCTAAAAATTGTTAATTTTCTTCTTAAAGATGGTGTTTAAAACAATTTCTTTAAATAAAATGTGGAAATGTGTAAATTCAAGTGATCAGGCCACATTTTTTTAAAGAAATGATTATTTTGAAAATACTTATTTAAAATTGTCTCTTGTTCAGAATTCTTTACTTTTTATAATATTTGTGCATCTTGTGGAATTTTGAAAGTATTAAAGAGCTACCAGTTTTATTTGAGATTCATTGAGTTAAAAAAAAAAAATGTATTTTTTAAAATTGTGAGTAATAAAATTTAAGTTCAACATTGTTTTTATTCTACCTCTCTGATTATTTAACATCTAAGATTTTTTTCCCTTGCAGTTGTATTCAATAATGAAATCTATATATTTGGTGGCTATGATGGTAACAGAGAACAACACATGAATGATGTTTACAAATATAATCCTGGTGAGTGTTTGATAAACATACAAAATATATATCTATGTTCGTGATTTTGAATGAATGAATATTTTAATTTGAGTATTTGAATTTTTTTTTTATTTATTTTAAAAACGAAATTGAATCTATTTACATATACCCTTAATATTTTTTTTTTTTTAATATTTGTTTTTAACAGTGGTTTAAAAAAATCCTTTTTTTTTAGGGCTAAGTTAGTCAAAATGCACAATTTTTTTATTTAGTTTTCTGATTCTTGTCCATTACAGGTACTAAAATTACAGATTTAATTGTATATTGATACATAGTTACTCAAATATTTTTATATGATTTATGACAATTTTGTCAAAATAGTGAATTAGAATCATACAATAAAGGAAATTAGAATGATATTAATGTTTTGCATGCTTATTACAATAAAGTGGAAAGTGAAAGGAGGAACAAATTAAGCATTACCTTAAATTAGAGAGAAATTAAGCAATAAAGTTTGGGTTTTTAGTTATAAATAAAAGCAGAGTAATATGAAACATTTAATCAAAACAATATGAATTTTCTTAATTTAGTTGCATTTTTATCAGTGCAAAATACAGTCTATGCAGGTTCCATATTAAAAAAGAAAGCAGAATAATATGAAACATTTAATCAAAATAATATGAATTTTTCCAAATTTAGTTGCATTTTTATCAGTATGAATCCAGTCTATGCAAGTTTCATATTACCTTGTATATGCATGTGATACTTCTGCGATATTCAGAGTCTAAATTGAGTCTTCTGATTTTATTTGTTTTAACTGTCTTAAGAATATTCTCCTCATTCAGAATTCACTATAAAGATTAGAAAATGTGTGATTTAGCAAATCAGACTTAATAATGCATTCCATCTGAGTAGGGACCCCTCTTTTTTACTGTCCACTTGTTACTATATAAATGCTCATTTTTTTGTTATTCCACTAAAAGCTTTGTTTAAAGGTTTGTTTTTTTTCTTTATCAATTAAGAATTCATTATCTTACATGTGCATATCTGACATAGATGGTAAAAATTTGATATATATATATTTAATATATCTGCCTTGTAGTTCTTCTTGCATTTAAAAAAAGGTAATCTTATGTTTTTGAATGTGAAATGGAATAAAGTGGCAAGAAATATTTTTTCTTCAGGAATTAACAGTATCCAAAGCATATTCTGATAATCCACTAATATAAAATTTGTAGTTACCATTCCCGTTTTTAGGAAACATAATTTTGTGTATTATATAACTTTTCAGCATAGGTCCCATTTTTGTAACAT
This sequence comes from Araneus ventricosus, assembly GCA_013235015.1. Classification (NCBI taxonomy): domain Eukaryota; kingdom Metazoa; phylum Arthropoda; class Arachnida; order Araneae; family Araneidae; genus Araneus; species Araneus ventricosus. Next base: position 103,719 of record BGPR01004028.1, read on the forward strand.
GAACACATTTAGGATAATTTTGACCCCAAATTGTTAGACAATTAATCCTTCTAACCAAAAATAAAGTTTCCTTAATACTTGGATATAAGGTTTTTGTGCATATGACTCATATCATGGATTGGAAACAAAATTGCGATTTTCAATAAGAATAAATAAATTATTCTGTTTTCCTATAATTTTTTTTTGTATTTATTTCTTTTACCCATCTCATTCACATAAAACTTATTATGTGTAAAATAAGTTATTTTTTCATAAATTATATTATTAAGAATTACTATTTTACATATAGTTTACATTTTCTTTCATACCTATAATGTTAAAGGAATCTAAAATGCTAATGCACACATGGAGTAAAAGTGAACTCAAATGCTTTGTAGAAAATGAAGCACCCCATTTGTTCCTATATCTGTTGCTTTAACGCCTTCTTTCTAAACCACACATGAAGATACAGGAAGTAACAACTGCAGGTTTTGAAAAGCTGCAATAAATTTTTAACAATTGAGAAATGGTCAGGTCATTAAGTCCACGTGTATGCTTGCAGGTTGAGCTAACAAATCCAACTTCTCTCAATTTTCTCATCTTCAGATTTTTTGAACTACTTAAATTTACAGAATGACTTATAACTTTTTTACATGGAAAAGGAGTGATTGTTGTCTGAATGTAGCTGGGATTCCAGGATTTTTTTCCTTTCCAAATTTTAGAATTGCAGAAACACATGTATAATCATTGTCTTTTTCAAATTTTGTTTTAGAAGAAATATATTATTCAGAGTTTAATTACATATGTGATTTCGTGATAGAATGCAAGACATCTTTAACATTCATACCTAGATTTTGATCAGACTGTGAAAGACAAATTATTTTTAATGAACAAAAATACAAGTGAAGTTTTCGGATTTGGTAAAAATTTTAACAATAATTTATTGACTATCTTGACAGCTTATAAAAATTTTTATATTCCATAAATAATTCTCTTCGTGCTAGCAGTTCCTCGCCACTAACACCTGTTTATATGCATACTAAATTTAAATTTTGAGAGTTAAAACTTAAGTGGAGATAGTGCTTGTGTCAAAATGTCTTGCTGGTCATTCTGAATTTTCAGTTTTTAGCAAAGAGAAATATAAACGCACCAACTAAACTACACTTAGCAATTTTTTTAAAATGTTTAGTGATGAAAAAGATAATCAGCTTTGTGAAATAATGTAGTGGAATGTAAATAAATGTTTAATAAGTGTTTTAAAAAATATTTGTTTGCTTTGCTAATTAAAGTGTTTGAAAATTTGTGTTTACCACATTCTGAATTATTTGCAAGTTTTTGGATTTTTTAAAATGGTTTCACAATTACCCCAGATGAAAGTTTTAAAAAAATCAAATTAATGAAGCCAAAATGTGGAAGCGTTGAAGCAAAATTAACTAAGTTTTCAGCAACATTTTTTAACTGTTCAGTTAATTTTTGAACTGAATTTTGTGATATATTTTATAACTAAGCATGCAATATAGCAACCTTTTTGCAGGCAAATTTTCATTCCATACACACACATAAAACAAGTAACTTATCAAAGTATCTCAATTTCAAAAACTTATCACTGCAAAAGGATTAACGTTAAAAATGTTCAAATGGGTCAGAAATTTTTTGTACTAACATCTGATAGAAACGAATGAAAACAAAGTAAGTAGAACTATATTCAAATAACATATATCACTGTCAATAAAGAACAGACATAATTTACCTTAAAATGTTCGCTTGCACTTTGACCAATAAATATATCGAATTTTCTTTTTTTAAATTAAATTTTCTGCTTCTCTTGTTTGAATAATTTGTAGATACACTTTTTTTAGGCCTATAATTTAAGAATATTTTTTGTAGTGAAAGAAAGAAAAGATGTGCATTAATTTACAGTTTTGTGGTGAACTACCTGCTTTTAGAGATTTTATATCTTTTTTATCCTCGTACTTGATCAAATGCCAAACAGAAACTATATTCAGTGATAACTCAAGTTGGAACCACAAGTGACTGATTCATGGGTTAATGACAAAATGCATGTTTCTATGCATCTTAAGGCTACAGAACAAGTTCTACGAGATTAAACAACTTGAATATAAAGATTTCATAACACAGAATATTTTTTACTTTTGCTTAAAATTAAATTCTTTTCAGATATATCAATTACTTTTAAATACACTAGAATCACATTTAGGATTTTTTTAACTGTGCATTATGATACGACCCATAAAATTCACTGCACTGTCAAGGTTGAAATACTGCTGATGCTCATCAGGTTGAATTGCTACAATGCTGCAACTGCATATTATATATTAGAAACCCACCAGTGGGTTAAGACATCACATAGTTGAGGAGCTTCAATTGTAAGTTTGTGAGTTCTATTTCTCAGGCTGTGCTCTTAACTAGCATTATTCAAAACTGATGTCTGCTTTAGCAGTGAATTGCTTTCTGCAGGTGGGCTGGCTGTTGGAAGTTTTCATGGTTTTATTTCATTTAAAGCATTTTAGGGAGGCAGTTCCCCCAAGTCGCCCCCCCCCCGCCCCCAGGAGAGTGGGGGTGGGAGGGGGGAAAATGGTGGTGGCTGGCGGCCATGGATAAGGGGAAAAGATTTTATTATTATTATTATTTTCAAGAGTATTTTTTGTTGTTTGTTTGTTTATGACAAAATGAGGCCCAGTATGAGCTGAACTATATTTTTACATTTCTTTTCTCTGAATTTAAAACTTACACATTCTGATTATATTAATTGAAAATTTAAAAAATTGACTAGATGTTCTGGTTTTGCAACAATATGTGACATTACCAGACAACTGGGAGAAAGACTTCCATCTGTTGATTAGTCATCACAGTCATAATTTGCAAGGGGGGGGTAAGCAGCATGCCATTCTGTGTGTGTGTGTGGGAGGGTATCCCAGTACTTTGCCTTGAGGCCTGGTTCAGCTGTCATTGGCCCTGAAAGCCCTTTAGAAAAGAAACCATCTCCCATATGCTGAAGCTAAAGTCATACTACCACCTCAGATACTGCATAGGTATTCCAAGATCACTTTGGCAGATGGAAGTTGTAACACTTTCTCTTTATTATGAATCCCTGATTGGTTAAACTAGACTTAGTGGAATTAGTCACAACAGAAGTTTCTTGTGAACTAAATTTATTCTTTTTTTCCACTAAATTTTTCATAATTTTATGTATTTTGTTTTATAATCAATGAATGAATGAATCAATAGAGTGGATAGATCTACATAAAATAAGAAAATTCATTGCAATTAATAAGCCCTTGTAGATTAAGATGTTTTTACATTTTCAGTTACTTCTGTGTGGACCGAAATGAAAGTACTTGGAAAACCACCTCATCCCCGTAGAAGGCATTGCTCTGTTCTTGTTGGAGATATTGTCTACTTATTTGGTGGTAGCAGGTAAATTTGAAATTATTTCTAACACAAATTTAATTGAGAATAATTTTCATACCCAAAATTCAAAAATTACGGTAACTTAATAAACTAATTACAAATATTTGACTTCATGCTATTAAACAATTTTAAAAATGAAAGTATAAATTACTGAATGTAGCAAATATTTCAAAATTGGACATAATTTTGCATTTGATACCTATATTTTGTTTCTGTAGAATTTTTACAGCTGCCTTTCCTCTGTTACTGTTTAATTATTTGAATGCTAGTTAATTCTAAAAATAATTGGACTTCATATCATTAAATATTATTAAAGAACTATAATGGAATATAATTTTTTTGTGTGGGAGGGGGGGGGTGAGTATGCAGAATACTTTTTAAACCAAGTTATGTGTTGGGAAGTGCAGCTAAAAATTTATTTTTATAATTTGAATGATAATCAGCCTAAAAATTTTATGCATCTGTTTTGAAGCTATTGATTTATCTGAAATAAACATAATTAAACATGCTTTAATTCATTTGTAGCTGCTTACAATTTAATTTTTTTTAGCATTTCTTTGAAAGGAAATTAGAACTGTGTATTTCAAATTTCGTTATTGTTAGTACCATTATTCATATAAAGAAAATTGGAATTTAAAAATTATTCAAATGTTGGAAAGTCCTTTTAAAAAAAACTCACTTGTAAATTAAATGTAAACTAAGAAAAACTATATAAATCATTTTATAATTTCATTTAATATTTATTTTATTTTAGTCCTGATGAAAGAGCTTTGCATGAAAGCAGACGTGTTTTGAGAGAACATTGTGATATGCACATGTTGGAGTTTGGTAAGATTATTTATCAATGTATTATTGTTTAAATGCATAGAAGAAATAAAAATCATAAAGACAGAGAACTTTCATCATGTAGTTTTTTTAGAATTGTCAGTTCAGAACTCTGTTTTGAAACAGAGTTCTGAAATATTGAGTAATACAGAGTGCTAAATATTGTTGGGAAAGGTGGTCATGTTTGTCTATGAAATTCATCTTTTCACACAAAGTCCAGTAATTTGATTGTTTAAATACTAGCTTACTATTTAAATTTTTACAGAATTTTAACTCATGGTGTAAAATCTTTTATTAGAAATCAATAGATTTGAAAATTAAAGAGAGAGAGGGGGGGAAAAAAGCCCTAGAAGTATCTAATGCCTTGCATATACAGAATATATGTTGTATTTTGATTAGTATTTTAGATCTGATACATTATTGCAGTGCTTAAAAGTACCACTATTTTTTTGTAAAATTTATAAAAGTTGTAAATTCAACACATATCGCTAAATGCTTTAAAAATATCATTGTTTCCAGTGTAATGAATATTTTTTTTTATTTGAAATCAACCAACACGCAATGAAGCACATATGGGGTTTAAAAATTAAAGTTCTCCTATTAGAGAAAGAAAAATGTTTGCTATCAAGAAATCAGAATCGTAATACTTTACTGAGCATAAATCATTTATCTAACTATTGGCTGAGTTTCCAAAATAACAACAAATATCTCAGATTTATTTTCATTTTAGTATTTTTTATAAGTAGGAATATTTTGTGTGGGAAACAGAAAACTCTTAGAAAATTATTTCCATCTGAAAATAGTTAATTTCTTTTTTGTGAGTTTTATAGTTAAACTTTGATATTCATGGATTTAGGGAGACTTTCATAATGAGTAGACATCTTATAATCAAGTTAAAAGTTGAATCAATTACCTGTACTTAATTTTTTATAATTGATTGTTCAATATACTTCCCATATGCATAGCTCTAAAAATATGCTGACATATGCTATTACCTTCTGCCATGGCTTTTCGTGGTATTTTTTTCAGTTTATTTTACTATTTTTTTTTTTTTTTTTTTTTTTGTGCAGCTCCTAGCTTGAAGAAGCTTTCACTGTTGAAAATTATGGAACATCAAATCAGTTTTAATTGTTTACCTGTTTCATTACAGTAAGTATCATACTTAAGCATTCATATGACTTATTTTTTTTTTAATATTGCATTCTTATCACATTTGAAATCATTCCATGATTTTAATAATCTAAAAAGGATTATTGGACATCTATTGATATTAATTTTGACATTGCAAGATCTGTACTATAATGGTTTACTTTGCAGGACTATTTTGTTTCACGTTAAGTAGAAGAAATAATTTGCCATTTTCAATACATTATAAAGGGCATCCCAAAAGACTGTGTACAAATGTAATAAGATAGCTTGTTGGATCATGTGAAGAATATTTTTTTATAAGAAGTTGTGTATAGATATGCTATCATATGCTTTTACATCAGCATAAATGACACAGAAAGAAAGGAATAATAATCAGTATTGTACATGATCACATAAAATCCTGAAATACCGTTTAGGGAAAAATCACAATTACATTATTGGAGATGTTCAAAATTCCATCTAACAATGACTTGTAGGTCTGTTGGTATGTGTGCATGTTTCAAAGCCAGATGCCACAGCTTCAACAATGATGCAATACAAGTTTGATGTGACGGATGTTTTGTATAATGGAATCTTCGTGTATCTTCTTTGGGTAACTGACCATCTGTAGAACATGAGTGTTTAGAATGAACATATGAATCATACCATCCATATTATACCATCTCATCGATTATTTGAAACTCTCTCTAATTATTAGTGATGCTTTTCTTGATTAATTTTTTTAAAAAACAGGCAAATGAGCTTTTCACATTGAAATTAAATAATTTAATAAAACATAAAAAAATCAGTAGCCCAATAATAATGGGTGTTCAATTTATTTTCCCATTCATTTAAAAAACCTTATTAACAATATTTTTCATTTTTAAGATGTTTTGTATGATTATTGTTTTTAAAGTCATCCCCTCTCTGACTGATGGGAACATTATTATATCAAAAATGTTTAATTGTCTGCCTGTTGTTTTAGTCAGTTTTACTTATAGTAAATGAAAAATTAATCATTGTAAAGTTTTGAGAAAGTTCTCTGGTTAATAGAAATAGCTGTTATGGATAAAACCCTCAAATTATGTACGATGCCCTATTTTTTCCTCCTTTCACTCTTAAAATTAAGAGTCTTCAAAGTCTAGTAGCGAATATTATTGAATGGCATTATCATTCATCTGTTAAATGAATTCTTTTAATACTTTGCCTGTGGAATAAAAAAATGATGAATTAATCTTTTAATAAGAAACAGTTGGATGAGAGTGTTTTTTTTTTAGCCCACTATAACTAGGCAATGTAACACATTTTTAGGACCATTGATTTAAGCAATAGTAGATTCATAATAGTAATTATAAATTTATGCAGCAGATTCATCTATTAAACTTATTTTTGAAACTGGAAGAAAGATATAATACATTGGTTATTGAATTTAAAAACAAACAGTGTAAGAATTTAAAGATATTGTTGGAAAATGTTTTTGTTAAAATGGATATCTACTATTTATTGCTAGTAAAAATTAAAGAGTGAAGAAAGTAGCTGTTGTACTTCTGTAGCATGATTAATATTTTTTTCATTATGTGGTTGAGGTAAAAATAAACAAACCTATAAAAATAGTAAATATGATTTGCATAAAAGTGCAAGATTAAAAGTGTGGCATTCTGTATTTGTTAGCTGTTTAATTACATCATTACTTATTTTATTACTTTGATTCTTCCCTGTTTATTCAGAGGTAAAATTAAGAAAGATTTGTAAATATTCCATATGATTAAGTTAATTTAATTTTTTTCCTACTTCAGAGCAAAAGGGAAAGCCCCCTTTTCATTCTTCTAGTATGTTTTCAGAAATTTTATGAAGGAAGAAAATATAAAGAGAAATTTATTATGAAAGTAATTTCTTTTTCTTTTCTAGGTCAGAAATCAAGTGGCTAACATCTTTAAAACTGCAGCCTGTTTATACTTATCAAAAGAGAAACTATACAGCATTTGCACCCTAATTTGGGAAACATTTTATTGCATCACTTTTTAATAAAAATTAGACTTGTATAGAAAAAAGATCTGGAATGTCAATAAAATAAATTATGCAACTTGGTATGCAACTGGCAGATTACTCTTGGACAAGTTTTTCCTTTTGCCATATTTTGGGATAGAGGAAGTTCATCATCACTGAATCAAATAAATAGCAAGGATTGTTATGCAGATAATACAGATTCAAATACAGGACGGAGAACTCATTCACGTACTTTTTCCACATTTGCTTTTAATTGTCTGTAAAACTTAGCTATATCTATACCAAAACAAAGGCAAAATTTATGGTACTGGTGCTGTTTGTATTTATGTGTGAGGAGTTGTATCTTTTAAGTATTTTCCTTTTCTCTCCAGTGTTATTTATGCATTTGAAAGTTTAACTTTTGATAATACCGTCGTCATTCAAGCAAAAGTCCAAAATTCAAGTTTTGAGATATAGTCAATTTAAACTTTACTAATTTTGAGTCATGACAAATAGTAAAAATTATGTAATAGATTTCTAGCTCCAGTGCTTGATTTACTGATGTATAAATTACAAGTTTATATCGCGAAATAATTAATTGGAAATTCTAATCGGTTGCTGTAGTCCGTGAAAAGGTTTATTGTGTACGTAGTGATTTTTGCCTGAACGATAACTATATCAACTTTGTTCCAATGTGTAAATTAGTTTGATTCTTTTAACTTTCAAGATATATTTGGTAGCTAAGAAATGTGCTTCCAGTGTGTATTTTTATTGGATTTATTTGGTGAAAATTTATAATTAATTTTGTGTCTGGTATATGGTGTACTACTAATATTTTAAGAAAAAAAATTACAAATTAATGGCTTTTTAAAATAATATGGGGTCCTTAAAAAACTCAAAGCAATCGTTTTTCTTGTCTTTCAAATAGCTTTCCTGTTTAATAATATCTGAAGTTAAAGGATCTCACCTAGATGTGAATATTTACTTAACTTTTTAATTGCTGTATATTTTAATTACACAGAAGAAAAAAATAGCATTCTGCTTTCGGTGCATGTATTTTTACTCGTTTTATATTTTAAGTATTATATATTAAGTATTAGTTATAAGCATTTTTTTAAATGATGAAAGGAATGACAAACTCATTTGTTCACAGGGAAACTTTATTTTAAAAATTAAATGATGATACAAATAAGATCTGATCTCTATAAAGTAATGCGTTATTAACGATAATAAGAAATCAGTGTACATTTCTGAAAGTTCCAATGTGTATATATATATATAATATGATGTATGAGACATTTGTTTGGTGTGGTAAATTTATTTCTTATAAAATAATAGAAATGTGATTACAATGATGCATATTGTGATATTTTTTTATGTATTGTTATCTTTCAGATTTAGGCCATTAAAGTACTAAAACTAAGTCTATTTATATTATTTTATTCTGTGTATCATATTATACTTCACGTGCCTCTAAAAGCATACCTTTATTATATATCTGATCTCTTCGCTATACATTATTAGTGTTTCTTTAACTCTGCTTTTGAAATGTCCTAAGAAATGTAAACATGCTATAATGAACCCAATAACTCATGGGGCAGCCACATGGAATGTGGGCTAACTGATTTAATTGTTACTCACATTCTTCAATATATTAGAATTTTTAATTAATTTTTTAATTAAAATTAAATTATTTCTTAAATAGGTAAATGGAAACACTAATAATCAAGAAATCATGCACTTTGCATATAAAAATTTGAAAATTTTCTGGAATAATATTTAATTATTTCATGAAGATTTAACAAGGTCTTAAGTCTGTAGTACTAAAATGCTTGATAGATTACTATCGGAGAGTCAAACAGCAAATTAATACTAGGGATGTAACATAGCGATTTGGGCGAATACCAAATATTCGGCGGCCGAATATCAACTTTTCAAAAACATTTTACTTTTGGTTGTAAATAAAATATTTCCCTATTTTTAAATTAAAAAAATTAAAGATCAATAAAATTTATTATTTGTGCATTTAAAAGAAATGTTAACATCTTAGTTCATTTTCATAATATTTTAAACTTTTAATTCCAATAATATGAGATGATAAACACTTTTCCGTTTGGGATTGCTTCAAAGAAATAAGAGTGATCATTACAAAACATGACGAACACTGCAGAAAATTAAGTGGATAAATTAAAATTATTAGAAGGAAATTGTTATTTTGTTTGATAAAGAATGTCTAATAGCTGGGATGGAGTGTCCACTTAATTGATGGAAAAATGTCCAAGATTTGCAAATTACGCAAGATAATATCTTTCAGCTCCTGCAATGCCCAATATATAGTGAACATTTCAAGGGGTGATTGGAAAAAGGGTATGATTTCACTGGAATATTATCTTTTTACAAATCACCCAATCATTTTTCTGAATCTGGTTATATATAAGAAACCAAACAGAACAAACTTTTTCCTAAAAAATGTTGATAATTTATTGTTCTTGTATCACAATTTCAGGCTTTACAATGATAAATGATATGCAACATATTTTAATACATAGATTTTTTTTATAATAAATGTACGGAGATGTAATACTACAAAATGTTCTTTGTTATATTTATAGAAAAAGAAAATTAAAAAAAAAACTATTCGGCCAAATATCTGTTAAATATTCGGCAAAAGGGCCGAATAGTTGCCGAATATTTATTATGGTATGGTATTAATTAGGCATGCAACAAATGCCTAATTAATACCATACTGATTTGTATGCTTTTTGCTAAATAAAAAAGAAATCTGTAATACTGAAGGAAACAATATATAGGTCATTACTTTCAAAAAGATTCTTTAACACCACAGCATAACCCCGTATTCGGAACCAGAGTGACTCACTGTCGGTTGGATGGTTTTGTGTGAAACTTAATTAAAAAGCAAAATAAATAAATAAAATAAAAAACTACAATCTTGGATATTTTAACAAGCTTGTTTTACAATTTTGATTTATAAAAGTTTACAGATGATATTATTGATCATTACAGAAAACAAGAATAATATAAAAAAAAATTTTTAAAGTCAATTCCTACTTAGGTGATTCGAGATATAATGAAAAATGTACTGCGCATGCGCAAAGATATAGCTGAAATATGGAGGTGCTTCGATGATCGGCCATCCATATACCCAAGAACCAAGTCTGTAATGTTAATAGTTTTCGAGATATAATGAAAAACATACTGCGCATGCGTGATGCAAAATATCAAATGACAGACAAGAAAGCGAATTAATATTGCATTGTCATCTAGTTCTGAGCTATGTTTAAAGTTTCAAGTCTCCAGCTCATTGGGAAGTTAGTTTAAAATCAATTGCAAAATTTGAACAAGATATATAAATATATATATATATGGAGAGTGTGAACTAATAGTAGGAATTGAATAAAGAAGAGAATAATATAGTAATTATAATAAGAAAGGTTTACATAAATTAAATAAAGAAAAAGAAATATATGAATGAGCTGAATATAATTAGAACACAAAAGCTAGCTGAAATTACGATTTCGAAAATAGGTGACACAATCAAATTTTTTTTTTTTTACAAATACTAGTCTGAAACAGCAACAGAGAACATAGTAATTATAAAGCTGGCAATTCACTTGAAGGATAGCCATGCCATTTGTCCTAAGCCCATTTTTTCTCCCACCCATTTTAATCGGAAAAATACAGGCACTCCATTCACTTGATATTTAAAAGGACGCTAACTCTGAGCGAATGTGGGGGGAGCGATCTTCTTTTCCTCTCTACAGCTGCTTGTCAATCGCTCTTTGATTTTCCCCAGTCGGCAGATTTTAGTTTATGCTACCCACAAAGCGAGGCTTCAATCTACGCAATGCATTGTTCTTTTCGCTAGCCTCTGTCAGGGTCCTTCTGAAGCGAGACTTTAAACTCCAGCGTTTTCGATCGATTTCAGTCCAGATGGAATTCTAACCACCACAAGCCGTTTGGCTGATTTCCATAGATTTTTATGGCTTTTTCCTTCTCGCATTCCAAAATATCCAGTTTATCTGCGAAGTGAATGGCCGGCTTAATAAGAAAAAGTGCATACATTTGGTTTAGGTATATTGATGTCCTATTTTGGAAGCAACGCAATAATAAAGAAAAATATATGAATGAGCTGAATAATAATTGGAACACAAAAGCCAGCTGAAATTATAATACAGAAAGATACTGCAATCTATTCAAGACTCTTGAACAATCGTAAAGAAAACTCCACCCAGTCACTAGGACATACTGGAAAGCTGAATGACTGGATTGCCTCAGGTAATATGGGACACTTCATTACACCTTGAGGAAAACGCTCAGAAAGAGGTATGCTTTGTCATCGGCAATGGGATCATTAACTAGCCTCACCACCATTATGGTACTGCCAGGGGAATCAAGAACCTGCTTACTTATATGGCAATTTCTGGACTCTAGGTTTTCCTCACCCATCTGGCTTGGAAACGATTTTTGCAGCATGCAGTTTACAAAAAAAATGCCAACCTTTAAATTTACCTTATTTGGTATTTTGGTTTTGTTGATTTGGTTTTTACCTCTTGGTGCAACGAGCTGCCCTGCAGAGCGTTTTGAACGATTTTTGCATAATACGTCTAAAAGCATATCATGTTAAAATTTCAAAGTTTCTAAACTTATCGTTTGACATAGATTCCAAACTGAAATTCGTTCTGATATATCAAATGCAGTAGAGTATTGACTCTGGGTGCTCTGTGAAGGTGTACGGAAAGAGCATGTGGCAATTCGCATGGTACTGTGGCAAGCAAGTTGAGGGTGAAAAGAAGATATCCGAGTTTGTTTCTCCTAATTAAGGTGCTGTATTCATTCTCAAAGACTAATTCGAATACTTCTTTTAAATTAGGAAAAAACATTAGCTTTGTTTCTTATACGTAATTGTTATCTTCCCTTCAATTTTCAGAAAATTAAAAACTGATGTTCGGTTTCCCGGGATTCTACTGCATTTAAAACTAGATAACCCATTTTTGTTTGAGTTTTTTTTTTAGTACTGAAACGTAGGAGACAGGGAACTCTGCGCACAATGATCTTAGTGTTCTTCCAGAATTCTGTTAATGTATCCTGTCAATAGTTCTTCATTTGTGTTCTTATTTGTGATGTGTTTAATTTCCATATATATGTATATAAAAATAATTTTGAAAAAATTATTAAAATTAGAGAAAAAAATTGTAAGGACATGCAAACGAAAAGCTAATTTTTTTAGCTTTAAGATGGAGTAAACATTTTTATGTAATAATATTTTTTGGAAGATATCACAGAAAAACACCAAAATTTTGATTAATGTTTAATTAACTGAAAATTTAATTAACTTTTGAGCTTTGAAAAGTTGACGTTCTTTCCCTTGTTTTGAAGAGCACTTGCTAAATTGCATCAAGATTGGATAAAAACTAGATTTGTATAAGTAACTCGCAGACACACCCCTGTACTTTTAGTTCTCATTTAATTTTTTACTCCCAATCCCATTTATAACTCCTAATCGCCTCTATTGACCTCCCTTGTGATATACCTGCCTTCATAGCATAGGTATATTTATCCCGTATCGACTTGTACTGTATTGAATCTAAATATGCAGTGAAGGTTATATCGATAGTAAGCAAATGCTACATTCTACTGTCCAACGTTGCAAATAAATGCAGATTTTTGTATTTTTCTTGGACAAACTTTTTAATATTCAATGGATTTTGCAACTTTTTATTCGTGTGTAACTAAATAATATGGAATATATTATTAGTTCTATAATATATTATTGTGTAACTAAATAATATAGGTTTAATAATATGGATTTGATAGTTTTTTATAATTAATTAATGACATAAACTCGTCACAGTTCTTGGGAAAAAAAAAATACGATTCACAACTAGGGGCATTGCAATAATTTTCTAACGACTGCCATTTTTTATAATAGATAAACCTTTCTTCTGCATCTCTTTCTTCCTTCGCAAGAGCATAATTTCATTGTATATAAATATAGGTATACACCTTTATTCAAAAAATGATATTTTTCATAAACATGTATCTCTGGAAGTCCGTTTTTAAATTAAGATAAAAAATGCAAGAAAAATCAACTTTCGTCTGAAATTAAATTTGAATTTATCGAATTTAAACTGAAATGCATTATATTTTGGTATTATCATTCGAAAAAATTATTCGTTTCTAAAGGATATATATATATATTTTAAATGAAAAGTGTAATATTATAGAATAATCCCGAAAATTCTGAAAAACAGCAAAAAAAAAAAGGCATTGCAAATAGGAAAAGCATCACCGATTGAGGACAAAATTATGAATTTCTAAGTAGATTGTGGAGAGAATTAGAAGTACTGAAATGTAATGAACCACGACAAATTGTGACCATCGTCATTACATCAGGAAACGATTGATGAAGTTGGTTTCCTACAATTTCTTGGTTTGTTGCGGACCCAGCGGAATATGAATGTATGTATTAATTCATTGATTCTAAGGAAATGACAAATATTTCAACAAAAATAGGAAGAAAACAGAATAATGTTATAAAATTTCTAAACAAGGAATGAAATTCATCTTCTTTGTTGCACTCAAGCATCCAGCAAAACACAGTGAGGAAGATTAATAGGGAGCGAAGCGTAGTGTCGTGTCGTTCACGATGATATTGCCAGGTGGCTGAGTTAAATGCTCCCCAGCTTCTAAACGTCTAGGCAGACGGCGCTGCGATCGTTAAAAGAATCAGTAAGAAACATTTTACTTTGCACGGAAATACCCTTCGAGAATATTATTGTTTTCCCTTTTTCTTTGGTTAGTGATAATCTCCATTGAAATGAATGAATTTTCGATGAGTGTGGCTTATTCTGGAATGAAAAGTCACAAACATATTAATTTTTCTATGTAGAGATGGCGCTCTCGAAAGTTACATGTTGCCGACGACAGTCGCACCAATTTCCCGAGATTCTGACTGCATTTATTTGTAATTACCAATGCGAAACGTACATGTTCTTCCATTATACACGCGCGTTTTTATGTTAATCTTCTACAAAATATCTTATGACATTCTTAATTTTATGGATGTAATAAAAATCGAATAATCTTCAAAGCTAGAAATTTTAAATTGGAACCGCGAAAATCACATAACCGTCGCTGGTTCGGTGCATTGCTTTTTTTGTATATGCTGCCCAGGCAGGCTACTAAGCTCAAATAGTGCAGATTTCTATACATCTTCACTTTTTGCCTTCATTTTAACTCAGTGGGTGCTGCACCTTGCAGAGAGCATTTACAATGGACTCTTCAAAATGGACACCTAAGGAGTTTCTTCAAACTTCAGACTACGTTCATGAAATCGAGAAACATCCTCGTCAAACTCAAAACCTATACAACTTCTGAAAAGCGGATCAAACTCAGATATGGAATATTTTTAAAGCTTCAAAAGCAAAGATTATCACTGAAGGAAGGGCAGATCAAGCGAAGAGTAACTCTCACGGTTGCGAGACTTAAGGGTTGAGATTCATAGGTTGATACCTCGACGGGAAATTAACTGATTAAAATAAATATCAGTTACTTTGAATTAAGATTAATTTCCAACGTGAGAGATAACTTACTGTTTGGGAAGTATTAGGAGGGAGCCACAGAATGGGGTAAATGCAGGAAGCAATACCTAAGCAATAGTAACATTATGTGTATTATTTAATCATCGGGAAAAGAATCCAAGAAAGCCATTCTGTAAGTTCGGACGTTAGTTAGAACACTTATCTCCAGCATTTGTGACAGTAAAAGAAGAACCTTTTATTATCTATTCCAACAGATTTTTTATTCTAGAAGCAAACGTTTTGATATATTATTTATCATGATAATACTGGACTCTGTTTTCTTTGATGTGAAAATCAACGATCTTCTCAAGCTTTCTGGACCATGCAAATCAATTTCCTTAAAGGCCATTTTCCCTTTTATGTCCCACAAACGGCACTATGAGTGTGTTGATTGGACACGGTATACCTGGCACCAGGACATGATCTGCGAGGAAGCTCCCAAGCAATTTTCATTTGCCTCGGAGGTTGTTCTTACATCACCCAATCTTGAGTTTAGCGGGATGCCACTGGAATTTTTTGGTAGCTGGGACTGCACGTTCTTTTCATTATACAGATCAAAGGAAATAAACAGGAACCCACACCTAAGTTACTCGAGACTTATTTGTGCAAATATCACATCACTCGTGTTTTCAATAACAGCAGGCCTCGGATGGGTGCTTTTCCTTAAGATATGCCGATATTATTTTCTCTTCTTCTTTAATAGAAGTGCTGGTTCTCAATGATATCGTATTAATCGTTTGTCTCAAAGAGCTTCATCACACTTTTGTACAGAATTATCCGTGTTTCACCAGGCACTAGATTTGTTATCAACATTAGATTCGAAAACCTTTTACGGTAGTTTTTGAATCACAAACTAAAATTCAGAATGTTATTCAATAAAATTTCAGATTCATTATCCTCTGCACTTCATGCTTAGGATCCCCATAGAATGACTGTGGGGATGATGAGGTGATGATTGGATACTTCCTCGCCAAATCATTTCTTAGTTTAAGGTGCATTAAAAAAGACCATCGATACCAAGCATCTCACTTTGTGCTCACCACTCAGACAAAATTGTAAATTAGAAAGGAAACAATAACTTCCTCATGGCTTCTGTTATCTGAAATATTTTTGAAATCAAAGAAACTTCTAAATAAGAGAGGGAGACATATGCGAAACAGACAAGCTTGCAGTTTACAGACCTCCTTTTTTTTGGCTGCTTTATTTAACTTCAAATGGTTTCATGATTTAGATGAACTGTAGTATCAATTTTTTCTGTACTCGGCGTACAAGTTTCCAGTTGTTCACCCAGCCTCCCTACCAGGAAAATACACTATTCGTGTTTTCAAGAACCAGTATCATTCATTTAATCAGGTACGAGTTCTCACACACCAGTACTTACGTGTAATGGATCTAAGGAGGAAAAAAACTCCTTTGTTTTCAAGATGCTGTAGATTTATAACAATGAGATTACAAGTGAGAGTCTAAAATTGAGGTAACAATAGAATAATCAACTTAACAAATTAAAATTTTATAATTTTACTGGTCTTGTTTTTAAAACTATTTTTTTTTATTTATTTATTTTTTAAGAGACCCAAATTCATGGTGCAGTCTCTCAAAAGCCAGATGGTGCATTGGCGAAAACAAAAAGGAATTCCAAGCTTGGCGTTCAAAATTCAGTTTATCTCAACAACTGGTTTGGCCAACTTCATTTGCTTCTAATGACTCATTAAAAATGGTTCAATTACAAACACAGAGGCTGCTTGACAAATGAAATCATATCGAGGAGGCAAATTAATTCGTAACAGGGATAATTTCCATGGCATCTTCAGCCAGGTGATACAGCCGCCAAATCTTCAGCTCATTAGTCAAGCTGAAGGTGGAACAGAATCTTGGGTTTCGGATTCTCCACAACCCGCACGTTAATTACATGAGGGTCAGTGGTCTTTTCCACTTTTTTTTTCAGATTCTTTGCTCCTTATATCAACATGCCGGAGTAACCACTCTCATTTCTCTGTAATTTCAAATTTTAATCTTTCTTTTAAGTACAGTAGGAGACTGCCAATAAACTATTTTTGGAGATCCCGTTTAGAAACAGGATTATATCTAAGCAAGCATAGATGTGCGTCATGAGCAGTATCAATCCATCTCTAGTTCAATGATAGGGATGGTTTTTTGTTTAATATCAGAACATTTGTTCTCCCCGTTCAACCCCACTGCAGGTTTCATAGAATCAATTTTCCATAATGAGCTACATTTTCCTTTTGAACTTCAAGAGCTCTAATTAGGATCCATTTTTTGTTGAAAATCCTGCAATATTCTCTCAATCCTCTTTGAGCTCCCTTACTCATTTCTATAAAAAAAATATCATAAAAATAAAACTTTATAATCTTCGCTATTTTACATGGTTCAACCCAGGCGTTCCTCAGATTTACATATCACTTCCTCACTATATTCAGTAACATTAAATTCTTTGTGAAAATAAGTTTAACCAGTTTGCCCAAAACGTTTCTCTCTTATCTGGTATAAAATGCCGCCAAATAGGTTTTAGATTTGCTTCACATTTCAGCAGAAATATAACTGGTATTTTCAAAACATTTTAAAATCAAACATCCTTTTTGGTTGATCAGCTTCATTACAAAACGGTGCGCATTTAAGGTAATTTGACGCTTTCAAACATACTTTATCCAGCTGGACTCAGTATTTCTCAACGTTCGTCGACGATTCCAGCTTCAGGCACCATTCACGGAGTTTTGTTTTTTTTTTGAGACTAGTAGCTGCGGTCGTTTTCTTCAATCATGTAATCCGGCGCATTGTGGTGATATTTTTTCCGAACTATCTGCAGTGGGGGCGATTGACGATGGCTTTACAAGTTCTTGATCTGCTCCGGTATGACTTTGAAATTTAATGGTACGTGGCGCCCTCTTCATGAGTTAGGAGGAACAGGTTGCGTATTAGCAGGTTATTGGTGACCATGTAATTATTATGGACTGGTCTAATCTGACAGGGGGACGAAGCAACTACAATTATTATGATAG